>MU739162.1:44927-67385 GCA_026770625.1 Nicotiana glauca
ATTCTTTAATTTTTTTTGGTTAATTTGTGTTAAGTTATAATTACAAATTACACGTGTTGTTCATTAATTGGCTAATTTGGCAAGTTTAACTCACGCATCTGGTTATGTTGTACCGGGGTGTCTATTTGATTTACTTAACAGTCACTTGAAGTATCAACTTGATAAATAGGTCTGTTGAGATGTTTAAATGACCGTTGTGGACAAGTTGGAGGGCCATTTATGTATTTCGCCTTGAAATTACAAAGCTAGGGTATAAGTGAAATTGAGCAGTTGAAACTCTCTAAAGCATCAGGCCTTGTGTTACTCTCTACAACCTAGGGTTTCATTCTTCTTCTTCTCAAGGTAAGCTCTAATCTTGCAGTACTATTATGAAATTGGGGTACGTTTTTTATATTCCAATTATCTCTTTGTTTTCCAGGTATTGGTTCTTTTTATAATTACATGTACTATAATTTTATAATTATATTCAGATTTTAATAACATTGCTGATGAATGTGCAGGAGTTGCTTTTATTTATTTATTGAATATTGCACGTTATATGTCAACTGTGTGTATTCTCTTATAGATCAGATTATTTTTTAATTGGGTTTGATTTTGAATTACATTAAGTTTTTCTGTTGTTTCCGTTTCAGCATCCCTAGTTTTTCTACTTGTCTTGAACAAGACTATTATTGTATGAGAAGTCTAAATTATGGTCTTCAACAGTAATAATTTTTTTTGAAGCAAAATTAGGAGAAATACACTTCCATTGAAAACCATGTCGATATGTAGGTGTATCATTATTATGGTCTAATTAACTGTTCTATAACTTATACAAGAGAAAGGGAAAAGGAAAACTAACAAACCTATATCTTAAGCAGAATTTGCCGGCTTTGTTTGCATTTAGTTTTGCAAAACCTTTCTGTGACTTATGTGTTTCCGTTAGATTTTAATAAAATTATAAGCTTTTCTGGTCTTGTTGTCACGACCCAAAATCCACTATGAGTCGTGGTGGCGTCGGACACCTCTGTCAGGCCAGCCAACTCACTTATCGATTAATTCCCCTTTTATTACTTTTGAAAATCTAAGATTTTTCCTTCCATTTTTATAAATAAAAGTTCACTACTGGAATTCAAATTTAAATAATAACAGTTAGAACAAATCCGTTGTAATCCCTCCCAGAAACCAGGTGTCACAAGTACATGAGCAACTACTGGCATTGATATAAATACAATACCACACCTGTCCGGAATACAATGGATAGAAAGGAAATACAATTACTAGGAAGGGACTTTAAAAGCTGCGGGCCGCCTTGCATACTGCAACTCACCTAGTTCCCGAATCGTCCGTGCTGCCGCGCCCAGTAAGCCGCTAAAGTGACATATACCTGTGCAACAAAAATGCACAGAAGTATAGTATGAGTATGTAATCAACGTGTACTCAGTGAGTGTCCCGCCTAATCCCGAAGGGGTAGAGATGAGATGGTCAACTTTGACACATTCTAATGGTCCAACGATTATTTATTCACAATATACATATCAAACAGTGGATTTATTTTCTAACATGATTTTTATCCAGATAGAGGAAACGGCTAAACACATAATTCTTTCATAGGAAATTCTCTTAGATTTCTTATTATTATTAACAATATGATCTCGAGCCATAGTGAGGTATAAAACAACTCAAATGAGTCCAGGCAGCAATACAAGCATGCGCAAATCATGCTGAGGTCGACGGCCCGCTCCAACAGAAATAAATGTGCACTTGCCGAGGGTCGAAGGCACGCCTATAGATGCATCTAGTAATCTGCCGAGGCTTCGGCCCGGTCCAAAATAAACACACACGGACAGACAATCAGTCAAGAATTCAACGTGGAGCAATTATCCAAGAAAGGCCAATTCTCTTTAATAATTTGAGAAAATAAAGCTTAAGCCTCTTTAGAAATCCATTTATTAATTTAATGTGACTTATTACCCCGCTCGCGAATCATCCATGCGACGCGGGTACACGTAAGATACATGCTCAGATAGCCAATTAGAATTTTATCGAGGAATAATTATCCAAATAAGCCAATTCTCTGTTTAACAATTCAGGAAATGATGTTTAATCTCTTTTTAAATTCGTTTACTAATCAAAGGTGATTTAAACAATCCAAGTCATCAATGAGTTCATAATTTATTCAAGTATAATATGCTTCTGGGTCCTAGACTAACGGACAAATGCATGATAGCAGCTACGCACGGACTCTCGTCACCTCGTGCGTACGTAGCCCCCACTAATAGGATAAAATAATCATTCACTTCACCTATGGGGTAAATTCCCCATCACAAGATTAGAAAGGAGACTCACCTCGCTCCGAATACTCAAAATCGGCATTCTACATTCTTCCGAAGGCTCGAACCGATGCCCAAAGCTCCAAAACTAGACAATAGCGATACAAATCCATTAATATATGTTAAGGTACTCATTACAACCCAATTTATAACAATTCCTAACCCCGATCAAAAAGTTGACAAAAATGCCCTCGGGCCCACGTGCCCGGAATCCAAAATTTTCGAAGATAAAGTTTACCCATGACCTTAGGAACTCAAATATATAATTTTCTCTTAATTCCATACCAAAAATCGTGGCTAAATTCCAAGAACATAATATTTCTAGGTCTTCCTCTAACACACAATTTTCTACCCATTTTCATACTAAAATCCATACATAATTAATGTATTTAACTCATAATAGGTAGAAATAACTTACCTTGACATTGTTGATGAAGAACCTCTCTTGAATCCTCCCAAAAATCGCCAAAGCCATGAGAAATAAGTGAGAAATGGCCAAAATCCGACTTTTAAAACAATGCTACTGCCCCAGTTATTTCCGCTTCTGCGGAAATTTTACCACTTAAGCGGTTCCTCTTTTGGGGTCGAAAGCCGCTTCAACAGTCCTGGGCTCAGCCCCCTTTTTCTACTTCTGCGATACCCTCTTCCACAGATGCGGTCCCGCTTCTGCGGAATCTTGACCGCATCTGCGGTCCAAATTCCTTCGAACAAAACCGCTTCTGCGGGGCCGCTTCTGCTGTCCCATTTCCGCAGAAGCGAAAACACCAGCAACCAGATCCTTCAGCCTTCTTCAAAATTATATTTTTGATCCGTTAACCACCCGGAATCCACCCGAGACCCCCGGGACCCCAACCAATCATACCAACCAATTTCAAAATACATTACGGACCTGCTCGAGGCCTCAAATCATATCAAACAACGCTGAAACCAAGAATCACACCCCGATTCAAGCTTTATGAACTTTGAACTTTTCAACTTCTATTTCTGATGCTTAAACCTATCAAATCACGTCCGATTGTCCTCAAATTTTGCAAACAAGTCATAATTGACATTATGGACCTACCTCAACTTCCGAAATTAGATTCCGACCCCGATATCAAAAAGTCAACCTCCGGTCAAACTTCTCAAAACCTTCAAATTTCTATCTTTAGCCAAATTGCTTCAAAATGACCTACGTACCTCCGAATTCACTTCTGATCGAGCCCGCAAATCCAAAATCACCATATGGAGCTATTCACAGTCTCGGAATACCAAACGGACATTGATAACACTGAAATGCTCTTCAAGCCAAACTTTTGAAATTTTTTCTAAAATGCTAACTTCTACAATAGGCGCCAAAACGCTCCCGGGTTATCCAAAATGCAATCCGGGCACACGCCCTAGTCCGAAATCATCATACGAACATGCTAGAACCTTCAGATCATGATTCCGAGGTCATTTACTCAAAATTCCAATCCTAGTTCATTATTTCAACTTTAAGCTTCTCAAATAAGAATTTTTATTTAATTTTAACTCCGATCTTCTTGAATTTAAAAATCCGACCATGCGAACAAGTCAATATAAGTGAAATGAAGCTGCTCATGGCCTCAGACTGCTGAACGATGCGCTAGGGCACAAAACGACCGGTCGGGTCGTTACATTCTCTCCCACTTAAACATACTTTCGTCCTCGAACGTGCTGAGAGCTGCACTGGAGTAGTCTGAAATCACTGTTTAGCACCTCATACACCTTCCCGTGCTACCACAACTTAGCTGAGCACATTAGCTCGATAAATTCTGAAGATATTCCCTTTTTATTCGAGCAAATAAGACTTAGAGCCCAATTCCAACATCCGAAATTCTATACCAGGCCTGTTTCCAACATACAATCACTGTATCAATCACTATACGTTGTACTCAAACATGATTGCATCACTTTACTCATAGGACCACAATAACATTTCTATTTGAATTAATCGACATTCCACGAATCCGATGCTCCCATTGCACCTCATGACCTACATAGGCCTTACTATAACTATTACAATACCGCCACGATGGATGAGATGCCGAAATTCATAATCAACTGCCGAGTCAACCAATCATCGAGTCTATACTTCTCACAAGAAACATTACTACATTCTGAACCAAATAATGATCTTTGCTCCTTAATATACTTCATATAATCGGATTGCACTGATCCTAAATACCACAATCTCATCTTACCCAGTACGAATTGCTCAGGCAATAAGCCACTCCAAATGCGATCACAAGTCTCATATGATGCCACAATGCACCAATCCGAACACAACACAAACGGAAATCGAACTCTGGAAGGAATTATCTGACCCCCGCACTAGTATGGACTTTCTTTAAAAGATAGGAAGCGAAACACACAAAGAAATAGCATATAGAAAAACCAGACTCGACACCACACTGTTGTGGTGCGCAACCCGATCCAAATAACATACACGTGGCGGCGTGCCACCCGATCCGCACATAGATCTCACATAAGGAGATTGCACTTCGAGCTAAATATGCTCATTGCGATAAAAATATCGAATTTCGATCGTAAGCACGCTAAGTGCATAATATCATCCCTGGGAAAACACATAGCGCTATAGGATACAAAACTCAAGTACAGCTGAGGTGCGATACAAAATCTAAATCTCAAGATCCATCCTACTCACACAACATCATCGCAATGCGGAACCTCAACACATAGGAATTTATTAAGCCGTCTCACAACTCATACGATGCAATACATCATTACTTGGAATAGATGATGAAAACATAACACCCCGACTGTTCCTCCATAGGGAACATTCTCTGAAACGAACACAACTGGCCTGATACAAGGCCATGTTCACAAATAAATCAATCCACTGATCTCAAGTCGATTTTTGATTACACCAATTTGGCCAATGACCTTTCAAAGGTCCATAGTAACCCCCTTTCGCCTCATTTCATATAAGAATAACCATCATAACCGGAGCAACTTCCTCAGTTCATAACCCAATAAACAAAGTTCCCTTCAGGCATAAATTCTCAAATCAATGATATTACCACAATCCTCATACTTGGTTTAAATCTTTAGTCGGTCAAGTGACTACATGTCACACTTATACAATCTTCCCGTGGGACACGCTCCCACAGTCCTTCGAAATAAATAACGAGTCCGCACATCTAAACCATTAGACACACTAACGCTGAAAATCAATCCAGAATCCTCAACCAGGATGCAAAAACCTCTTCCACAACACATCGGTCTTAGGTGACGCTGAGGACAATACCAATTTACTCTAATCATTGAACCCCTTTCTTGCTCATCCGAGCTCGTGACATCCTTGTCAACACCAAGCTGCAACCTTGATCCTCACTTCACATTTCGATACCTCTCACTACACCCAACGTGCCAATATACGGTAGGACACGATTATCGTAACTCCGAATTCATTAATATTTTCCATTTTTATCATATAAGAACCTTGCACTTAACTCACTTTAGGAGAATCATAGCAATACACAGGTAATTTCCCATAACCGTAGAATATGCAAATCTGCCAGTAGTGGTCCAAGCCACCATATTCCTTCCGGAATGCGCTTCCACTCAACAAGCCATAACAGAAGAATGCTTCTGAATAACATCAATTACAGCGGCCGACAAACCTCACACGTACCGCCACAAATCATACGCATAACTCGATCACGCTGAATAAACTGATCACAGACCCCAACATGCCAAATTCAACTATGGCTAATCAACCCACCTTCTTCCAATTCATCCTTGCTTGCCTTTGAAATAAGACTAACTCCATTAAACACATAATATACTCCATCTGCACTCACCCCGAGTGACCTTGAATCACGAAACCATGCTGTCTCAAGTCTCACAAATTATTTCACATTTCTCAAATGCCATACCATAAGATAGCACATCATAGAACATTCTGGGCACCTTCTCATAAGCTGCTACAGAGCTTGATTCTTAACTGTACTTATAGGCTTGAAATCATTAGGCACCACACTTTAACTTTTGAATTCCTTAGAACCATTATTGAGAGCCACTCGCTCTGACTTGGTCCCAAATATAATTCACTCCGTAATTCTTATAATACACGAATACTCTCTCAGCGAAGCACCCGGCGAAATCACTTCTTCTAAAACCTGTATCTATACTAGACATAAATCTTGAATCTTTTCCCAAGTTCAAACATGAGCCCATAAGGCTAACCATAGCACATCCTTAATAATTCCTCCGCTCACTTTACTACTTATTGGTCTTTTCTCATAGCTGAAATAATCCATCAATATGCGAATAACCAAAAATCACGCAAGTAGTTAATCATACAGCCCAATCACAAGCGGTGGGACTCTCCCACTTAGATAGAAGCCATCATTTCACCATTCTTGAGTTCGCCCACCTCTCTGTATAATTTCATCATTTCACCATTTCGTCATTTCCTCGGAATCTTCCTGTACATCCCCATTTTTCATATTATGAGACATCATCCACATTCGCACGACCGATCTTTTTGTTGAACAACCAATATAATTCCTTGCAGAAGCTTCGCCAACCACTCGACCGCTAATATGCTCATGGGGAATAGCCCGCCTAGGGGAATCACCTCCTGTCATCTTCCCATGCTGCTGCACGGGGTACATTCACTATGACACCAATAGCCCATCCTGAGCCCGAGCTCACCTTCCAGTCACACAAGTACATTCGTCCCTTGCGGGCATCAATAAAATATGCGGTAACATCCTTCCAATTCAGGGTTATGATACACCCTCCTCCATTTCAAGCTGCTCCTTTCCGCCATATCAATCTTCTACCGCATCATAGCCCATACTTCATATCATACCCGCAGGCTTCAATCACCAATCATTAAAATCCCCAATTCGATCCAAACTCTCTTTAAGGCGCGTAGACATCCTACTACCAAGCCTATATGCAACCCTCGCCACTCTCCCACTTTGGCAGAACTAATCTCCTTAATCGGTCACTCGACCTTGCTTCTCATACTTGGCCTTCTAGAAATTTTGAACACTGCCTGGCACTTTCCACATATCCTTCCTCATACTTTGCTGCTCAATTGTTGCTTTAAATAAAAATCTATCTTCGTGGCACTTGAATCCACCATTGCCGCTAACTTTAAACCTTTCCAAATGTCATCTTTATCAAGCCGTCAACATTAAAAATTCTGATTCGATCTTAAACCACCGCATAATGCGATATCTGAGAGTGGTAGCTCAAATACTAGTTCACAATATCCTGCCATAAAGGAGAATTGTAGCAGATTATAACACCGATAAACTTGGTACGTTCCAATAGGATCACGACATCCATCATAGAAGAAAAGCTCCACCACGCTTGCAAATGCCAAGTCTCATTACTTTCACTAGCCCACATCTGACCATTCTTAATCCGATTGCCCCGCCGGAAAATAAAATACTAAATCCCTTGATTACACGCTGAGTAAACATCCCTTCAATCCATCCACTGCCCCGACACGTGGGCAAACGTCCCACCATCACAACAACACTGCGGAATAATTGTTCATAAGCATCATGGCAACCTGTGCCTAGCCTCGAGGCTCTTGGAAGTTCTGCCACTGAGCTGAAACAATAGAATATCCCCCCAAAAATGCGACTATCATAGTCCAATCAACTATACCAGGAAAATTATCCCGCACCATATTTGTAATGCCACTACAATCCTTCAATTGTTCGATTTATAACAAGCGCTCGCGTAAGATTGAGTGGGAAGGAAACAAAGGCATAAGCCTCAAAGGGAATCGAACCGCACGATAAGGAAATCAAGAAGGGAAGTACTCCTAACAGTCCTGCAGCCTCCCGAGGATAAGTACAGACGTCTCCGTACCGATCCGCGAGACTCTACTAGACATGCTCATGACTCGTGAGACCGACGGGAACCTAGTGCTCTGATACCATGTTGTCACGATCCAAAATCCACTATGGTTCGTAGTGGCGCCGGACACCTCTGTCAGGCCAGCCAACTCACTTATCGATTAATTCCTCTTTTATTACTTTTAAAAATCTAAGGTTTTTCCTTCCATTTTTTTAAATAAAAGTTCACTACTAAAATTCAAATTTAAATAATAAAAGTTAGAACAAATCCGTTGTAAGCCCTCCCAGAAACCAGGTGTCACAAGTACATGAGCAACAACTGGCAATGATATAAATACAACACCACACCTGTCTGGAATACAATGGACAGAAAGGAAATACAATTACTAGGAAGGGACTTTAAAAGCTGCGGGCCGCCTTGCATACTACAACTCACCTAGTCCTCGAATCGTCCGTGCTGCCGCGCCCAGTAGGCCGCTAAAGTGACATATACCTGTGCAACAAAAATGCATAGAAGTGTAGTATGAGTATGTAATCAACGTATACTCAGTGAGTGTCCCGCCTAATCCCGAAGTGGTAGAGATGAGATGGTCAACTTTGACATACTCTAATGGTCCAATGATTATTTATTCACAATATACATTTCAGATTTCTTATTATTATTAATAGTATGATCTCGAGCCATAGTGAGACATAAAACAACTCAAACGAGTCCAGGCAGCAATACAAGCATGCGCAAATCATGCCGAGGTCGACGGCCCGCTCCAACAGAAATAAATGTGCACTTGCCGAGGGTCGAGAGCGCACCTATAGATGCTTCTATTAATCTGTCGAGGCTTCGGCCTGGTCCAAAATAAACACACACAGACAGACAATCAGTCAAGAATTCAACGTGGAGCAATTATCCAAGAAAGGCCAATTCTCTTTAATAATTTGAGAAAACGAAGCTTACGCCTCTTTAGAAATCCATTTATTAATTTAATGTGACTTATTACCCCGCTCGCGAATCATCCATGCGACTCGGGTACACGTAAGATACATGCTCAGATAGCCAATTAGAATTTTATCGAGGAATAATTATCCAAATAAGCCAATTTTCTGTTTAACAATTCAGGAAATGATGTTTAATCTCTTTTTAAATTCGTTTACTAATCAAAGGTGATATAAACAATCCAAGTCATCAATGAGTTCATAATTTATTCAAGTATAATATACTTTTGGGTCCTAGAGTACCCGGACAAATGCATGATAGCAGCTACGCACGGACTCTCGTCACCTCGTGCGTACGTAGCCCCCACAAATAGGAGCACATAATCATTCACTTCACCTGTGGGGTAAATTCCCCCTCACAAGATTAGAAAGGAGGCTCACCTTGCTCTGAAGACTCAAAACCGACATTCTACATTCTTCCGAAGTCTCGAACCGACGCCCAAAGCTCCAAAACTAGCCAATGGCGATACAAATCCATTAATATATGCTAAGGTACTCATTACAACCCAATTTATAGCAATTCCTAACCCCGATCAAAAAGTTGACCAAAACGCCCTCGGGCCCACGTGCCCGGAATCCAAAATTTTCGAAGATAAAGTTTACTTATGACCTTAGGAACTCAAATATATAATTTTCTCTTAATTCCATATCCAAAATCGTGGCTAAATTCCAAGAACACAATATTTCTAGGACTTCCTCTAACCCTCAATTTTTTACCCATTTTCATACTAAAATCCATACATAATTAATGTATTTAACTCATAATAGGTAGAAATAACTTACCTTAACATTGTTGATGAAGAACCTATCTTGAATCCTCCCAAAAATTGCCAAAGCCATGAGAAATGAGAGAGAAATGGCCAAAATCCGACTTTTAAAACAATGCTACTGCCCCAGCTATTTCAGTTTCTGCGGAAATTTTACCGCTTAAGCGGTTCCGCTTTTGCGGTCGAAAGCCGCTTCTACGGTCCTGGGCTCAGCCCCAGTTTTCCGCTTCTGCGATAGCCTCTTCCGCAGATGCGGTCTCGCTTTTGCGGAGCCTTGATCGCATCTGCGGTCCAAATTTCTTCGAACAAAACCGCTTCTGCGGCTCCCCCAACCGCTTCTGTGGGGCCGCTTTTGCGGTCCCATTTCCGCAGAAGCGAAAACTCCAGCAACCAGATCCTTCAGCCTTCTTCAAAATTCCTTTTTTGATCCGTTAACCACCCGGAATCCACCCGAGGCCCCCGAGACCCCAATCAATCATACCAACCAATCCCAAAACATATTATGGACCTGCTCGAGACCTCAAATCACATCAAACAATGCTGAAACCAAGAATCACACCCCGATTCAAGCTTTATGAACTTTGAACTTTTTAACTTCTATTTCCGATGCTTAAACCTATCAAATCACGTCCGATTGACCTCAAATTTTGCACACAAGTCATAATTAATATTACGGACCTACCCCAACCCCGATATCAAAAAGTCAATCTCCGGTCAAACTTTCCAAAACCTTCAAATTTCTATCTTTAGCCAAATAGCTTCAAAATGACGTACGAACCTCCGAATTCACTTCTGATTGCGCCCCAAATCAAAAATTACCATATGGAGCTATTCACAGTCTCGGAATCCCAAACGGACATTGATAACACTGAAATGCTCTTCAAGCCAAACTTATGAAATTTCTTCTAAAATGCTAACTTCTACAATAGGCGCCAAAACGCTCTCGGGTTATCCAAAACCCAATCCGGGCACACGCCCAAGTGCGAAATCATCATACGAACCTGCTGAAACCTTCAGATCCTGATTCCGAGGTCGTTTACTCAAAAATCCAATCCTAGTTCATTCTTTCAACTTTAAGCTTCTCAAATGAGAATTTTCATTTAATTTTAACTCCGATCTTCCTGAATTTAAATTCCGACCATGCGAACAAGTCAAATACCTGAAATGAAGCTGCTCATGGCCTCAGACTGCTGAACGATGTGCTAGGGCTCAAAACGACCGGTCGGGTCGTTACACTTGTACCCAACAACAACAACAACAACAACAACCCAGTATAATCCCACAAGTGGGGTCTGGGGAGGGTAATATGTACGCAGACCTTACCCCTACCCCGGGGGCAGAGAGGCTATTTCCAGGAGACCCTCGGCTCAAGACATCAACAAGAGAGACAATAAGTTAGTACTATCAATAGACTCATACTAAAAATAACATAAAATACACAACATAACACAAAATAACACAATAGCAGCAGTATAAGAAATACGAAATAGATGAAATAGATGAAAAGGTATACTAATATCCAACAAATAACTCCATGTATCGGTAGCTGATCAGTAACATTCTACGATTACCTCCTAAGTAGCTAGTCTCACTCTAGTGCGCTGTGGAAATATCCACAACTTCCCCCTAACCTACAACTTTAATGCTCGACTTCCATAATCCCCTATCAAGGGCCATGTCCTCAGTAATCCTAAGACGCGCTAAGTCCTGCCTTATCACCTCTCCCCAATACTTCTTAGGTCTCCCTCTACCTCTTCTCAGATGGTTCGGGCACATTCAGTAGTAAATTTTTAAGCTCTTTGGGTACAAGTTATATAACTCTGCTAATTGGAGTTTTGGTTGACCTTATTTGTGTTGCTTTAAGTACTACATCATGAGTTAGACTCCATATTTTGAGTCCCTTAGTTTCAAGAATCATGTTAACAGAGAACTTGAAGTTAGTGATGACTTCATTAACGTGCTATGTGCTATTAGATGGTGAAACAATTAGAAAATCACGTCTTGTTGTATGAATATTCAAGAATGCACTTTTTATTTATTTATGTTTTCTTTCTTCTCCGTGCGTCTGTGAATTATGCTTCAATAGATCAAATATTGGTGAGTGGTGTATCGGTAAAGAACGTATAGTTTTGGGCATAAAAGTTAAGCTTCAGGTAAAGTATTTTGTGATCCTTAAATTCTCCAATCTTTTTTTATCAGATGCTTCCTTCTATAGTATTCTTCCTCTTTAGTTGTACTGTATCATATTCGTTTAAATGAAGATTGCAGAAGCATTTCTAGTAAGGGGTAGTTTAGAATTTAATATTATTCCTCATGCTTTGAGCTTATCTTTCCTGCATTTGGTACTAATGTAGGCTTTATTATTTCATCAAAGAACTATGGAAGTGAACTGTGGATGCTGTATACTAGTCT
Organism: Nicotiana glauca; assembly: GCA_026770625.1. Classification (NCBI taxonomy): domain Eukaryota; kingdom Viridiplantae; phylum Streptophyta; class Magnoliopsida; order Solanales; family Solanaceae; genus Nicotiana; species Nicotiana glauca. Next base: position 57,258 of record MU739162.1, read on the forward strand.
GTAGTTCTTGAATGTTAAGTACCACACAAAAATCACTAACTTTTTGGATATTTGTATTAGTCTGTAGTTTATGAATCTAGTGAACTTGTTGGGACTCTTCTTCTTTTTTAAAAGAACTACTGATTACAATTGGTGCATTAACTATATAAGAGATGATAATTCAAAAGATCAATAAGTTAAAAACTAAAACAGAATCAGTGAATGAATTGAAAGAAATGGAGTAACAATTTAATCAATTTATAGCTTGTGAGAGATTCTAGTAATTTTGAATGTTCCTGATTTCTACAAGGGAGTCTTATACTAGGTTTCTTTTTTTGAATTTGTCTATGAGACAACAACTAGGATGCTGCAAGTAAACATTGAAAATTTAGTCGTTATTATGGAAAACTAGGAAAAATGACGAAGTTGTCTATCTTTTATAAACAAAACTACATATGCTCTTAGTTATGAAAATAATAGATTCTCAGTAGTTAGCTGGTTTCATAGTATTTAAAAGGGAGGAAAACCATATAGGACCTACTATAAACAAGTAGAGATTGAAGAAGACATTTTTACTTGACTTTGAATTTTAGAAAAAAAATATACTAGTAGTCATTAATGAAGGCGATAGATTTGATACTACTAAATACTACAAGTTGCCATCAATCTCTTTGCTATTTGCTTATACTCATACTAATAATTATTTTGATTCAAGAGTTATTTTCTTATTAGTTGCGTAAGTCTACTTGGAATATTCCACGAGCTTTGCATTACTCAATTTAATCTCCGGACTACAACTGTTTGTTACAAGTTGCATAGCTAAAAATGGCTATAAGTCATAGCTAGGGCCTCTGCCTATGCTTTCCATTTTGTTCGGATAAAGTTTTGCTCCATCACTATACATCTATCTGATCACGCATTTGACAGATGAAGCACTGGTGTCCATTTAGCAAATCACCAAGTATATCTACACATAAGCATACCTCCTTTGCCTGTTATATAGACTCATGGTCGCTTCACTTATTTCTTTCAAGAATCTACCCTATCAATCAATTAGAGCTTGTATAACCTTTATAAGCTCTATCATCTCTTTTGATACACACAGTTAAATTTTTATATTTCTAGTTTATAAGATAAGTTTCATATTTAATGATACTTGTGAAATATTGTAGGACAAATTTGACAGTGATGACATAAAAGATCAACGAGACCATGTCTTAAAACATATAAGATAGTTATGGAATAATTGGAGAGGATCGATGCATAAAAATATTAAGTCTAAGCCATTCCGGTATGCTCTAAAAGATATGCCAAAGGGGATAGGCAAAAGTGATTGGGAATGGATGGTCAAAGAGAATTTTTTACTGAAATATTTAAGATATGATTTTATAGCTATTTGTTAACATCGTGTTATATTAAGTGGCTGACCAGAGTTTCTCCGGCGTGTTGTTAATTAGGAGACAAGTACAAGAAACTCGGTCAATAGGTCTAAGTTGAGTATGCCTCATCGTACGGGTAGTAAGCCAATTAGGGAGATCATTTATGAGTTGGTGAATAAATCTTATAATTCTATTAAGAAACCTCATTTTTGTTACAAAGATCTCATCGACTTGTTTATTTGAATGTGAAGGGAGGTAAAGATTGTAATCCACCAGATATGGCAATTATTTTTTTTTAGACTCGTAAGAAGAACAACAAGTTTGTCGAACTTAAAATCAATGAGAAATATGTATGTTTATTGATAAATTTCAATTTATATTATTTATTTACTGTGTTGTATTATTTTAATTAAATTATTTTTTATTTTACAAGATAAAATCAAAGAATTGGTGCAATCTGAATCGTCTCTTACAAACATTGAGGTTGTAGAAAGGTGCTTCGGACCTCAACAAAAGAGTCATGTAGTTGGATTTGGTAGTGGGATAACCGCTACGAAGTTGAAAGGTGGTAACTCCTCTAAAGTTGCATTGTTGGAAAAGTTGAATGCTACTGTAAAAGAAAATGAATCACTAAAAGGACGTTTGGAAGGGTGAGAGAGTAAATATGATGAGCTAGGGAGTAAATATGCACAACTTGTAAAGATAGTGTTTGATTAGTATATTGAAAATCCTATGTTACTCTATGATGAAAATATTGCAACGCTCATGTGAATTTTTTTCTTTATGTCATTAAGGTTTATGAATAAATAAAAACATAGTGAAATAAGTGAATTTATGCGAGAATGAAGTTTCAAATATTATGTACATTAGGTGCACTTGTGCTTGCTAACATACCAGGAGATAAGGACTTTTGGAGAGAATTTACATTAGATATATGCTGTTGTCTGCTATATTAATGTGCTGCTATCTGCTCCTTTTTTTAATCTGAAAATAGCACCACTCACACACTCTGTCTCTCTTTTTTTTTTGGTAGGATTTTATCTCTATTTCTTTTCTGTTACACTTATTATTATCTCTCTTTCTACCTCGCCATTTTTAGTAAGAACTAAATACCCACAAAGCAGAACAATTCTGTCATATCACTTTTAAGCTCTAAGCCTGCAATTTTTTTGAAATAACTAAAGGGTACTCCACTTTTCTTTGTTCTTTTCTACAGCTTTCTGCTTTAGCTTCTAGCTTTATTCCCATTTGATTTGTTGCCTTCTTTTTATTTCTCTCTGTTTGTTTCTTGATGATAAAATCATGAGCTGTGTTGGTTAGTATGTTGTTGTTATAATTATTGTTATTATGGTTACTAGTAAAATGCTATAACTATTATAACTATTATTATTATTATTATTATTATGATTTTTTAGTTATTATTTTCTCTTTGTAAAAATTGGAGCTTTCGGTTTCTTTTCTTGATCTACTATGAGTAGCTTCAAATTGCTCTTCTGGTAATTTCTTTATCTCTTTGCATGTTACTGCTAGTAATCTTTGTAATCAAATGACAATTTACCTTTTCATGGCCTTGATACAATCTTGGGTATTTAAAATGTCATATATATTTCATACCTTGGACACGGGTTCAAAAGGTTTTAAGTTATTATTGAGATCTTCTTCCATAGTTGAGAAGACATTAGATGGAAAGAAATTGGGGGGATCTGCTATTCTATCTAATATCTCCACACCTTTAAAGAATATGGCTTCAAGACTTGAAACTTAGAATGCAATATGGAGTCTTCCAGTCGTGTAAAATTGATCCTTAAATTTGACCTTTTTTTGTCACTTGCACACTTAAACATAGAGTTGTTCATATTAGGCCCTTCAACTAAGTCACATTTGTGCTAATTAGACTCTTTATAGTGACATAATTGAGTGCGTGGGGAAAGATGCGTAAAAATGAGAAAAAGGTTATGGATTATTATTATATTATTATGACATTCTAATATATTATTCCAATTAAAGCCAACTTTTACCTTACATTTTATTTCTCTTCTTCTTCTCGTGAACCCATCAGTTTTCCTCTTAATTTTTTTTAAAAGAAAAAATAGTGTACATGGATTTGACTATTCTCATTTTGCGTGCTTGTTCTCTTTGCACGGCACTTGTAAGCTATTGGAATAAAACTTTACAAACTAAAACGCACAAGTGGTTGATAGAAGTTGCATTTTGACATTAATAACTTTTAACAAAAATAGTACTTTAGTAAAAGAGTAAAGCTGTCAAATACACAAATCCAACTATTTCATAAGCAAAGAAGAAAGCCTTAAAAGCTATCAAATACACAAGTGCAGCTAATTATATATCCAATAATTTTTATCAAAGTCTTTCTCAGATGGTATACAAAGTGTGTAATTGACACATATGTTGTTTAGTTGAAGGGCCTGATAGGAACACCTCCATGTTTAAGTGTTCAAGTGACAAAAAAGAGAAGTTTAAAGGCCCGGTTACGTATATGCACGGTGCTGAAAGGCATGTTACACTAGCCATCTTACAGATAGACTTAAGGTTTTCTTTTCTTAAATGCTTGGTCATTGTTCTCCCTTTAATAAGTACTGTTCATTTTTTTGTAAGTTGGTGGAAGGTTGCAAAATAGTATCCAGCAACAGTGGTTGAGATTCATGACGTTTGTTTTGGTTTTGTGTCTGGGAAAATTTTGGAAAGGCGAAAAAGTATATTTTGGGTCCAATAATGATTGGGTAATTTGGTATAAATTAATCTGGTACATGGCTAGATGTGACGACCCAACTCGTCGTCTCATGTGTTATCGTCCTGTTTTTCCCATTTTATGCTTCTTCATGTTTCATTATCGGCATTTGGTGTGTTAGAGTTGAATTGGATTGGTTTTGGTAGGAAATGAGACACTTAGTCTCTTTAAGGAAGGTTTCGTTGGAAAAGTCAATCGGACGTTGACTTATGAGTTAGAAGGCCCGGATGTGATTTTCGGTGATTCGATTAGCTTCGGGAAATGATTTGTGACTTAGGAGAGTGATCGGAAGTAATTTTGGAGGTCCGGTGTAGAATTTAGGCTTGAATTGGCGAAGTTAGTATTTTGGCGAATTCCGGTTGATAGGTGAGATTTTGATCTGAGGGTCGGAATGGAAGTCTGAGAGTTGCTATAGTTTCGTTAGGTGATTTTGGATGCGTGTATAAAATTTCAGGTCATTCGGAGGTATTTTGGTCGGGTTTTTGCTCAACTGCGTATTTCGGAAGTTTTTGAAGAACTTAGGCTTGAATCCGATGTGTTTTGATGGTTTTAGCATTGTGTGATGTGGTTTGATGACTGGAACAAGTTTGAATGATGTTTTAGGATGTGTTGGAGCTTTTGGTTGAGGTTCCGGGTGCCTCGGGGTGAGTTCGGATAGTTAAACAGAGAGTTTTGGGATTTTTGCAAGGAAAAGAGTTCCGGTATCTGGTGTTTTTGCTTCTGCGGAAATTGGACTGCAGGAGCGGTTCCGCAGAAGCGAAGGGGGAGCCGCAGATGCGAAGGCTGGGATTTAGGCTTTTTCCGCAGAAGGGGAGGAAAATCCGTAGAAGCGGAGTCGCAGAAGCGACTTGTGGACCGCAGAAGCGGTCGTGACCGTTATTTGAAATTTCTGCAGAAGCGGAAGAAAAGTTGCGGGAGCGGCCCCGCATAAGCGAAAACGGGACCGCAGAAGCGGAAAGAGCTGGGCAGATTTATATTATTTCCTCCGCGAGCTAGGTCTTATTTTCACCATTGTTGAGCAATCTTGGGAGCTTTTTGACGAGGATTAAAGAGGGTTTCGACGGGAATTGATTGGAGGTAAGTCTTGTGACCTAGAATCATCATTTTATTGAAGAATCAACACTTAAATTCATGGAAATTTGATTAAAAATGGAAGAACTAGGGCTTGACTTTTTGAATGAAAATTTGGAGTTTGACGGAGCATTTGAGCTCGAATTTTGGTAAATTTGATATATATATACTCGTGGAGAGATAAGAAATCCAGTGTTATGAATTTTCTGATTTTTCGAGAAGTGGGCCCGGGACTTGGGTTTTGTCAATTTTGTGATTTCGATATTTTTCGAGTCTTTTCAATTGGGTTATGTTCCCTTAGCTTATTGTAACGTATTCCTTGTGATTTTGATCAGATTTGACGCACGAGGAGGTCGATTCGAGAGGAAAAGGCATAGCGAGCTAGATATTTGGCCGGCTAGAGGTGAGTAATAGATATAAATGATGTCCTGAGGGTTTGAAACCCCGGAATTTCACATCGTAACGCTATATTGAGGCTAGACACGTGCTCTATGACGAGTGCGGGGTCGTTTGTTATTGGGGATTGTCACTTGGTCCATCCCGAGTGATGTTTTTACCGTGTTTTGACTAGAATCTAATTGAGAATCATCTTTACTTGGATTGAATTGTTATATTTGGGCTTCGTGCCAATTATTTGAATCCTTCAGGGATTGATATTACTATTTTCGCATATTTTGCATATTATTTGATCTTAGTCCAAGGTGTTAAGAATTAGTTTGCAAACTCAGCCCTCTTTCTAAGATTTGAAAGCTTAAATGATATCTCTAAATGATATTTTGGGCTTTGCACTACTAATTTACAAATGCCCGAGGGGCTTATGTGAATTTTTGGACTGAGCATGGATCGAACTGCGCGCCGTAGCGGTATTATACTAATATTGAGGCTAAGAGCCTGGTTGGTGCCACGAGATGGCTTGGTTATTTGCGCTTGGGCTGTAGGAGCCCCTCCGAAGTCTGTACACACCCCCAGTGAGCGTCGTCGACGTTAAAAGGATCGGGCTGCACGCTACAGTGGGTATTAGAGCGTGCCATTCTATGTGTTGCATTGCATTCATGCATTTGATACTTATCTGGTTTACTTGTCATAGTATTTTTGTACCTAATTTCATCGATTGTTGCTTCATGATTAAATGTTCTGGACTGCCTGTTATAGCTCACTTTTTATTATTTCATGATTTTTTACTCTCAGCCTTTATTTAAGTTTATTACTCATTGGGTCGGAGTACTCACATTACTCCCTGCACCTTGCGTACAAATGCAGGTACCCCACAGGCTGAGTGAGGATTTGTTTAGCAGTGCAGCAGTATCCGGGAGTATCGAGGTAGCTGCATGGCGTTCGCAACCTTGATCTCTCCCTTCTATCCCTATCTTTTATTCCACATTTCTTAGACAGACTTGTAGTAGGTTGACATTCGGTATTACAGGCTCATATTCGTGACACCGGATCCTATTTGGGGCTATATTGCAGTATTTTGTTAAACTTCCGTATATTCTATCGTTATTTCTAGACTATCGATAAAATGGCTTAGTAATTATTCCCTGTGCTTTGCATCTATGATTTGTTCAAGTTGGGAAATGTTGTTGAAAGGTTGGGCTTTCCTAGCAATGTATTGGGCGCCATCATGACCGGGGTTGGGGTCCTGACAAGTTGGTATCAGATCCTAGGTTACTTGCTCTCGCGAATCATGAGCCGGTTTAGTAGAGTCTCGCGGATCGGTACGGAGATGTCTGTATTTATCCTCGAGAGGCTGCAGAACCTTTAGGAAAAACTTCATATTCTTGAAATTCTTTTCGTGCGACTTTGTTGATCCGAGAACTAAACTTCTGTATTCTATTCTCTCGCAGATGGCGAGGACTTGCGCTACCGGACGTGACGGATGACCACCAATACTACCTACTGAGGCCACTAGAGGCCGTGGACGCGGTCGTGGTCGTGGTCGAGGCAGAGCAGTGAGGGCAGCACCTGTTGATCCACCAATTGCCCCAGCTCAGGAACGAACTCTAGCTGTGGATGCTCAAGCAGCACCTGTGCAGGCACCGGCAGTGCCCATTATGATTCCGGGTCTCCAGGAGGCCTTGGCTCAGATATTATCAGTCTACACTAGCTTGGCTCAAGCAGTTTCAGCCACTACTACAGCAGCTACTTCACAGGCCGGGGGAGGCAATCAGACCCCCGCTGCTCGCACACCTGAGCAGGTTGTGCAGGGATTGCAGACACCGAGAGCAGCTCCAGCTCAACCAGTTGCACCAGTTCATGACTATGTGGTTCCAGCTATGCCCGACGACGAGCAGCGTCGTCTCGAGAGATTCGGTAGGCTCTAGCCTCCGACATTTAGTGGTGCTGAGGGCGAGGATGCCTAGGATTTTCTTGACAAGTCTCATCGTATGCTTCGCACCGTAGGGATTTTGGAGTCAAGTGGTGTGGCTTTTACTACCTTCCAGTTCTCAGGGGCTGCATTTACCTGGTGGGAGGATTTTGAGAGGCGTAGGCCTGTTGGTGCAGCGCCCCTTACATGGTAGCAGTTCTCCACTCTCTTCTTGGAGAAGTATGTACCGCAGTGCCGCAGAGAGGAGCTGCGTAGGCAGTTTGAGTGGTTGACTTAGGGAGACATGTCTGTGACTCAGTACGAGATGAGATTTTCATAGTTAGCCCGTCATGCTACTTGGATGATCCCGACAGATTGGGAGAGGATTAGGAGGTTCGTGGATGGCCTTAACTATTCACTCCATATTCTGATGACTAGAGAGAGAGTATTGGGTGCCTCGTTCGAGGAGGTAGTTGACATTGCTCGTGATATTGAGACGGTTTGCCGCAGGGAGCGTGAGGAGTGGGAGGACAATAGGCCTCGAGGTTCAGGTAGTTTTAGTGGTGCTCCGTCTAGGGGCCAGTTCCAGTGAGGTAGAGGCCGTTCCTTCAGGCCTCCTCAATCGGCCCTTCTAGAGTATAGTGGGGCATCTTCAGGCCGTGGTCATCAGGGCTTCCAGCAGGGTCAGCCTTCACTTAGTGCCCTCCCAGCTTAGAGCTCATCTTATACCCCTTCAGCTCAGGGTTCTTCTGCGCCGAGTGCATCGGCTGGTCATTCTGGTGCGAGGGGTTCCCTTCAGTCCCCTTCTCCAGCACCTGGTAGTTGCTACGAGTGCGGTGAGTTTGGTCATATGAGGAGGCAGTGTCCTCGACTTTGTGGTGGTCAGTCTCAGCAGAGGGATCAGCCCTTGTCTTCTGCTCCAGCTTCTTATGCACCCGCCCAATCAGCTAGGGGTGGATGCTAGGAAGCCAGTGGTCGCCCCAGCAGTGGTGGCCGATCTGGCGGTGGCCAGGCTCGATTTTATGCTATTCCAAGCAGGACAAATGCCATTGCATCGGATGCTGTTATCACATGTATTATCTCAGTCTGCCACATGGATGCCTCTGTCTTATTTGATCCTGGTTCTACCTATTCTTATGTGTCCTTATATTTTTCTCATCATTTGGGTGTGACCCGAGGGTGTCTTGCTTTACCTGTGCACGTATCTACCCAATGAGCGATACTATTATTGTAGACCATGTGTATCGGTCTTGTCTTGTGGCTATTCAGGGTCTGGAAACCCGAGTTGATTTATTGCTATTGAGCATGGTAGACTTTGATGTTATTCTGGACATGGACTGGTTATCTCCGTGTCATGCTATTCTAGACTGTCATGCTAAGGCAGTCACCTTGGCTATGCCGGGTATTCCAAGGATCGAGTGGCGAGGTGTGACTGACTATGTTCCGAGTAGAGTTATTTCTTTCTTAAAGTTCCAGCGTATGGTTGGGAAAGGTTACCTTTCATATTTGGCATTTGTGAGAGATGTTGGAGATGAGACTCCTAGCCTTGATTCTGTTCCCGTTGTGAGGGATTTCCCTGATGTATTTCCCGCAGACCTGCCGGGCATGCCACCGGATAGGGATATTGATTTTGGTATTGACCTGGTATTGGGCATTCAGCCCATTTCCATTCGTCTGTATCGCATGGCACCAGCAGAGTTGAAAAAATTAAAGGATCAGCTTCAGGAACTCCTAGAAAAAGGGCTTATTCGGCCGAGTGTGTCACCGTGGGGTGCACCGGTTCTATTTGTGAAAAAGTAAGATGGCACAATGAGGATGTGCATTGACTACAGGCAATTAAACAAAGTAACAGTGAAGAACAAGTATCCCCTGCCTCGTATTGATGATTTATTTGGCCAGCTTCAGGGGGCAAGGGTATTCTCCAAGATTAATCTCCGTTCAGGCTATCACCAGTTGAAGATGATTCAGATATTATGAAGACTGCTTTCAGGACTAGATATGGGCACTATGAGTTTCTTGTTATGTCCTTTGGGCTGACTAATGCCCCAGCAGCGTTCATGCATTTGATGAACATTGTATTTTGGCCATATCTAGATTCATTTGTTATTGTTTTTATTGATGATATCCTGGTGTACTCGCGTATCCAGGAGGAGCACGCGCAGAATTTGCGAGTGGTATTACAGAGATTGAGGGAGGAGAAGCTTTATGCATAGTTCTCCAAGTGTGAGTTTTGGCTTGGTTCTGTTGCTTTCCTGTGGCACGTGGTGTCCAGCGATGGTATTCAGGTTGATCCAAAGAAGATAGAGACAGTTCAGAGTTGGCCTAGACCATCCTCAGCCACAGAGATTCGTAGTTTCCTCGTTTTGGCGGGTTATTATCGCCGGTACGTCGACGGTTTTTCATCTATTGCTTCGCCCTTGTGTCACGCCCCAAATCGGGGACATGACCGGCGCCCGACCGGGTAGCCCCAATCAAGCGGACCTGGGTGCCTTTCCTAACCCACGTGTTACCCCTGTATTTTTCATTTCTTATTAACCAAAAGATTAACCATTTCATATTGAAATCACTCTTTTTCGAAACATACACAACATGCTTAATTTCTTTAACAAGTTTACAACTTACAATGCCCGACATATAATTACATA
>MU739162.1:69238-83243 GCA_026770625.1 Nicotiana glauca
GATGATTATGCGGTCCGCATTTTGATTATGCGACCGTATATTGGACCGCATTTTAACTTCAATTTTTGACAAATCTTCTGTTACACTCTGCGGTAGGAATGCGGTCCGCATAGCTGATCTGCGACCGTATTCTGGACCACAGAAATGACAATTTCTGGAAAATTGATTCTTTTGATTTTTAAAGCTTAGATCACTACAAAAGGTCTGAACCTTGACACTATGAGCTACTAGGTTTTAAGCACAAAATTTTACGGGGCCTTACACCTTGACCTAGTTGACGCAGAAGGGTGCTCCATATGTATGGTCAGACGAGTGCGAGAGAGCTTCTAGAAGCTCAAGACATCTTTGACCACAGCTCCAGTATTAGTTTTGCCATCAACTTCAGGTTCTTACACTATCTATTGTGATGCTTCGAGAGTCGGGATTGGTTGTATATTGATGCAGGAGGGTAGAGTGATTGCTTATGCTTCTCATCAGTTGAAGCCCCATGAGAAGAACTACCCTGTTCATGACTTAGAGTTGGCTACTATATTTCATGCTTTGAAGATTTGGAGACACTACTTATATGGCATATCTTGTGAGGTATTCACCGATCATCGCAGTCTTCAGCATTTGTTCAAGCAGAAGGATCTTAAGTTGAGGCAGCAGAGGTGGCTTGAGTTGCTAAAGGATTATGACATTACTATTCTGTATCATCTGGAAAGGCCAATGTAGTGGCCGATGCTTTGAGCCAAAAAGCAGTTAGTATGGGGAGTTTGGCGTACATTGCAGTTGGGGAGAGGCCCTTTGCAGTTGATGTTCAGGCGTTGGCCAATCGGTTTCTGAGATTAGACATTTCAGAGCCTAGTCAGGTATTGGCTTGCGTGGTTTCTCGGTCTTCCTTATATGATCGCATCAGAGAACGCCAGTATGATGATGCGCACTTTCTTGTCCTCAAGGACAGAGTTCAGCATGGCGACGCTAGAGATGTGACCCTTGGTGATGATAGTGTATTGAGGATGCGGGGTCGGATTTGTGTGCCCAATGTAGATGGGCTTAGAGAGTTGATTCTTGAGGAGGCCCACAACTCGCGGTATTCTATTCATCCGAGTGCCGCGAAGATGTATCAGGATTTGAGGCAACACTACTGGTGGAGGAGAATGAAGAAATATATTGTGGGTTATGTAACTTGGTGTCTCAAGTATCAGCAGGTGAAATATGAGCATCAGAGACCGGGTGGTGTGCTTCAGCGGATGGATATTCCAGAGTGGAAGTGGGAGAGGATAACTATGGATTTTGTAAGTGGTCTTCCTCGGACCTTGAAGAAGTTTGATTCGATTTGGGTAATTGTGGATCGGCTGACCAAGTCCGCGCACTTCATTCCGGTGTGTACTACCTATTCTTCAGAGTGGCTGGCAAGGATTTTCATCCGAGAGATTGTTCAGTTGCATGGGGTCCCAGTTTCTATTATCTCAGATAGGGGTACTCAGTTCACTTCCTAGTTTTGGAGGACTTTTCAACGAGTGTTGGGTACCGAGATGGAGCTGAGCACAGCGTTTCATCCTCAGACACACGGGCAATTCGAGCGTACCATTCAGATATTGTAGGACATGTTGCGTGCCTGTGTTATTGATTTGGGAGGTTCTTGGGCTGAGTTCTTGCCACTTGCAGAGTTTGCCTACAACAACAGCTATTAATCTAGCAATCAGATGGCACCGTATGAGGCCTTATATGGGAGATGGTGTAGATCTCCGGTTGGCTGGTTTGAGCCCAGCGAGGTAAGGCTATTGGGGACAGAGTTGGTTCAAGATGCCTTAGAGAAGGTGAAAGTGATCCAGGAGAGACTTCGCACAGATCATTCGCGTCAGAAGAGTTATGCGGATCGGAAGGTTCGAGATGTATCTTATATGGTGGTCGAGAAGGTCTTGCTGAAGGTTTCGCCCATGAAGGGTGTTATGAGGTTTGGACAGAAAGGAAAGTTGAGTCAGCGGTTCATTGGGCCTTTTGAGGTACTTAGGAAGATTGGAGAGGTGGCCTACATGCTTGCCTTGCCACCCAACTTGTCGAGCATTCATCCGGTATTCTATGTATCTATGCTCCGGAAGTATGTTAGGGACCCGTCTTATGTATTGGACTTCAGCACGATTCAGTTGGATGATGATTTGACCTATGATATGGAGCCAGCAGCTATTTTGGGTCATCAGGTTCGGAAATTGAGATCAAAGGATATAGCTTCGGTGAAGGTGCAGTTGAGAGGTCGGCCCGTGAAGGAGGCTACCTGGGAGATCGAGCGGGAGATGCAGAGCTGATATCCTCACCTAACCCATCGTCTCATGTGTTACCTTTCCGTTTTCCCCATTTTATGCTTCTTAATGTTTCATTATCGGAATTTGGTGTGTTAGAGTTGAATTGGATTGGTTTCGGTAGGAAATGAGACACTTAGTCTCTTTAAGGAAGGTTTGGTTGGAAAAGTCAACCGAACATTGACTTATGAGTTAGAAGGCCCGGATGTGATTTCCGGTGATTCAGTTAGCTTCAGGGAATGATTTGTGACTTAGGAGTGTGATCGGAAGTAATTTTGGAGGTCCGGTGTAGAATTAGGCTTGAATTGGCGAAGTTAGTATTTTGGCGAATTCCGGATGATAGGTGAGATTTTGATCGGAGGGCCGGAATGGAATTCCGAGAGTTGTTGTAGCTTCGCTAGGTGATTCTTTATGTGTGTGCAGAATTTCAGGTCATTCGGAGGTATTTTGGTCGGGTTTTTGATCAAATGCATATTTCGGAACTTTTAGAAGAACTTAGGCTTGAATCCGATGTGATTTGATGATTTTAGCGTTGTGTGATGTGTTTTGATGATTAGAACAAGTTTGAATAATATTTTAGGATGTGTTGGTGCTTTTGGTTGAGGTCTCGGGGGCCTCGGGGTGAGTTCGGATGGTTAAACGGAGAGTTTTGGGATTTTTGCAAGGAAAAGAGTTCTGGTATCTGGTGTTTTTTGCTTATGCGGAAATTAGACCGCAGGAGCAGTTCCGCATAAGCGAAGGGGGAGCCACAAATACGAAGGCTGGGACTTGGGCTTTTTCCGCAGAAATGGAGGAAAATCCGCAGGAGCGGAGTCGCAGAAGTGACTTGTGGACCGCAGAAGTGGTCGTGGCCTTTATTATAAATTTCCGCAGAAGTGGAAGAAAAGTCGCGGGTACAGTTCCGTAGAAGCGGAAAGAGCTGGGCAGATTTATATTATTTTCCTCCGCGAGCTAGGTCTTATTTTCACCATTGTTGAGGAATCTTGGGAGCTTTTTGACGAGGATTAAAGAGGGTTTCGACGGGAATTGATTGGAGATGAGTCTTGTGACCTAGAATCATCATTTTATTGAAGAATCAACACTTAAATTCATGGAAATTTGATTAAATATGGAAGAACTAGAGCTTGACTTTTTGAATGGTAATTTCGAGTTTGAGGGAGCATTTGAGATCGTATTTTGGTAAATTTGATATGGATAGACTCGTGGCGAGATAAGAAATCCGATATTTTGAATTTTTTGATTTTTCGAGAAGTGGGCCCGAGCCTCGGGTTTTGTCAATTTCGTGATTTTCGATATTTTTTGAGTCTTTTCAATTGGGTTATGTTCCCTTAGCCTATTGTAACGTACTCCTTGTGATTTTTATCAGATTCGACGCACGGGAGGTCGATTCGAGAGGAAAAGCCGTAGCGAGCTAGACTTTTGGCCTGCTAGAGGTGAGTAGTAGATGTAAATGATGTCCTGAGGGTTTGAAACCTCAGAATTTCACATCGTAACGCTATATTGAGGCGAGACACGTGCTATGTGACGAGTGCCGGGTCATTTGTTATTGGGGATTGTGACTTTGTCCGTCCCGAGTGATGTTTTTACCATGTTACGACTAGAATCTAATTGAGAATAATCTTTACTTTGATTTAATTGTTATATTTGGGCTTCGTGCCAATTATTTGAATCCTTCATGGATTAATATCACTGTTTTCGCATATTTTGCATATTATTTGATCTCAGTCCAAGGTTTTAAGAATTGTTTTGCAAACTTAGCCCTCTTTCTAAGATTTGAAAGCTTAAATGATATTTCTAAATGATATTTTGGGATGTGCACTATTGATTTACAAATGCCCGAGGGGATTATGTGAATTTCTGGACTGAGCATGGATCGGGCTGCGCGCCGCAGCGGTATTATACTGATATTGAGGCCGAGAGCCTGGTTGGTGCCACGAGATGGCTTGGTTATTTGCGCTTGGGCTGTAGGAGCCCCTCCGGATTCTGTACACACCCCTAGTGAGCGCCGTCGACGTTAAATGGATCGGGCTGTACGCCGCAGCGGGTACTAGAGTGTGCCATTCTATGTGTTGCATTGCATTCATGCATTTGATAATTATCTGGTTTACTGGTCATAGTATTTCTGTACCTTATTTCATCGGTTGTTGCTTCATGATTAAATTTTCTGGACTGCCAGTTATAGCTTACTTTGTATTGTTCCATGATTTCTTACTCTCAGCCTTTATTTATGTTTATTACTCACTGGGTCGGAGTACTCACATTACTCCTTGCACCTTGCGCGCAGATCCAGGTACCCCACAGGCTGAGTGAGGATTTGTTTAACAGCGCTGCAGCATCCGGGAGTATCGAGGTAGTTGTATGGCGTTCGCAGCCTTGATCTCTCCCTTCTATCCCTATCTTTTATACCGCATTTCTTAGACAGACATGTAGTAGGTTGACATTCTGTATTAGAGGCTCATATTCGTGACACCGGATCCTATTTGGGGCTATGTTGTAGTATTTTGTTAAACTTCTGTATATTCTATTGTTATTTCTAGACTATCGATAAAATGGCTTAGTAATTATTCCCTGTGCTTTGCATCTATGATTTGTTCAAGTTGGGAATTGTTGTTGAACGGTCGAGCTTGTCTAGCAATGTGTTGGGCGCCATCATGACTGGGGTTGGGGTCGTGACACTAGAATTTAATTGAACTTGTCACTTTTTGGCTAGACAACTTACTTCTCGTGAATATGGTTATCTATATGTGCATTCGATAATTTCAGGTGTTATTTGTTCATTTCCCCTTTAAAGTGTCCATTTTCTTCTTTAGTTGTTTATTGTTTGTTATTAACTGGCATAAATTTGTTATTTTAATAGATTAAAAATTTGAAGTCCGAAGAACCTATTGTTGAAGAAAGTGTAGAGCAAGTTGAAGTACAAGAGGTTTTTGGTTCGTCAGCAATGGTTTAAAGACACTATCTTATGTACATATATATGCTGCAGTTTTACTTTTTTCTTTTTAGGAATTATTTAAAATGATGCTTAACTCACCTCACTTTATGTTTCCAGTTGTCACGACCCAATTTTCAAACCCGATCGTGATGGCGCCTCTCGTGAAGATAATGCCAGCCAGAAAAACACATACACCTCTTTTAAAGCAATTAATTAACACTAACAATTCTAACACATGCTTAATATAGCTAATAATGCGAAACATCGATAATAACAAAGGAAACCATCCCGACACAGCCCAAACCGAGGTGTCACAAGTCATGAGCTACTACTGAGTTTGCTATAAGTCTACAAAGTGTAATATCCGATACAATAGTCTGAAGAAAATACAAATGACATAAGATATGGGAGACAAGGGGCTGCGGACGTCAACAGCTACCTCGTAACTCCAACTCCCTGCCTGGTATGGAAGGAATCCGTGCTCAGGTGCAGACTCTGATATGCCTGAATCTGCACACATGATACAGGGAGTAATGTGAGTACTCCGACCCAGTGAGTAATAATAATAAATAATAATCGAAGGCATGAAAATGCATAAGTGCACAAGGCAATTCTATATCAGGCAGTAAATCCCTTAAAGCAGTAAAACAATAGAGAGTCAAATGAAATCTCCTTTTAAACATAGGTAAATCAGGTAAAACAACAAGTAAATGGTCTGTAGAAATCTGCCCTCGGGCCCAACATCAATCGCTCAGAACAGTATCAGCCCCTCGGGCTAAGTCTCAGTTACTCAGCATAATATCAGTTCCTCGGGCTCACTCTCAGATCATATGGGTACCCGCGCTCACTGTGGGTGTGCAGACTCCGGAGGGGCCCCTTACGGCCCAAGCGCTATATCAACATATGGCTTGAAAGCTTTCTCACATCACTCATAAAGCCTCAAAGCCTTCTCACATCACTCACAAGGCCTGAAAGCCTCCTCACGTCACTCACAAGGCCTGAAAGCCTCCTTACGTCACTCAAGCCACCTCCTGGCATATAAATGTATCTCAGGCCCTCGGCCTCAAATCACTCAGAATATCCTCACATATGGCCCTCAGCCTCACTCAGTCCAGAAAACATCATAAGCCCCTCGGGCATCAATAAAATAGTAGTTCTCAGCCTAAACAACAGTGACAATATCATTTAAGTCTAAAAATTCAATTAAAGCGGTTGAGTTTGTAAAATAGTATAATCAACAAGACTGAGTTCAAGTAGTATATCAAAATAGTGAGGAAACAATGATAAAAATCCACGAAGGATTCAAGTAGTCGGCATGTAGCCCAAAAATATGGCAATAGGCCCGAGTCATGTTGATAATAAACACATCTCAGTCAAATACGCGGTAAAAATATAAGTCAGGACGGACCAAGTCACAATCCCTAATAGTAAACAACCCCGCGCTCGCTATTAAGCGCGTGTTTCACCTCAATATAGCACTACGTTGTGCAAATTCGGGGTTTCAAACATTCAGGATATCATTTACTATTATTACTCACCTCAAGCCGGCCAAAATCCTAGCTCGCTATGCCCTTGCCTCGTAAATCAGCCTCCTCACTCATGGAATCTGACCAAAACCACAATGAATATGTCACAATAGGCTAAGAGAACATAACCCAATCGAAAAGAATCGAAAAACATCAAAAATCACGAAATTTGCAAAACCCGAGCCTCGGGCCCACTTCTTAAATTCCAGAAAAGTTTACATCAACGGATTCCTTATCTCGCCACGAGTCTATACATATCAAGAACTCCCAAATCCGAGCACAAATGACCAATCGAAACCCAATTTGAAATGCCAAAACTCAAGCCCTAGTTTTTCCCCCTTTTGATAAATTTTCATGAATTTCTAGGTTGTTTCTACAATTTAATCATGTTTTTAGGTCATAGAACTCACCTCCAATCAATCTAGTCAAATCCCTCTTCAATTCCTGTCCAAAAGCTCTCAAGAATGTTCGAAAATGGAGGAAAAATAGCTTAGCTCGCGGAACAAAATGAACTTTTAAAATCCTTTGCCCAGACATTTTTCGCATCTGCAATCCAAGTACTGCTTCTGCGGAATTCTTTCACTTCTGCGGCCATTCACTGAAATGCCCGGAGTGCTTTCACCGAAGCTATATCCGTTGGTCTCAACTTTCAAACCTAACGAACCAAAATAGCCACCGGCTCCACATCGTAGGCAAAATAATCATCCAACTGACTGTGCTGAAGTCCAATACATGGGACGGGTCCCCAACATACTTCCAGAGCATAGAAACATGAAATACCGGATGCACGCCTAAGAAGCTAGGTGGCAAGGCAAGCTCATAAGCCACCTCCCTAATCCTTCTAAGTACCTCAGAAGGCCCAATAAACCACGGACTCAACTTCTCCTTCTTTCCAAACCGCATAACACCCTTCATGTGCAAAACCTTCAGCAAGACCTTCTCACCAACCATATATGACACATCTCGAACCTTCCGGTCCGCATAACTCTTCTAACGCGACTGTGCTGTATGAAGCCTCTCCTGAATCAACTTCACCTTCTCTAAGGCATCCTGAACCAACTCTGTCCCCAATAGTCCAGCCTCACCGGGCTTGAATCAACCAACTGGAGATCTACACCGCCTTCCATACAACGCCTCATACGGAGCCATCTAAATGCTCGACTGATAACTGTTGTTGTAGGCAAACTCTGCAAGCGGCAAAAACTCATCCCAAGAACCTCAAAAATCAATAACATAAGCACACAACATGTCCTCCAATATCTGAATAGTACGCTCGGACTGCCCGTCCGTCTGAGGATGAAATGTTCTCACCAATCGATTGGCCATGGCCTGAACATCAACTGCAAAGGGCCTCTCCCCAACTGGAATATACGCCAAACTCCCCATATTAACTGCCTTTTGGCTCAAAGCATCGACCACTACATTGGCCTTCCCCAGGTGATACAAAATTGTAATATCATAATCCTTAAGTAACTCTAGCCACATCCGCTGCCTCAAATTAAGATCCTTTTGCTTGAACAAATGCTGAAGGCTGCGATGATCGGTGAATACCTCACAAGATACACCATACAAGTAGTGCCTCCAAATCTTCAGAGCATGAACTATAATAGCCAACTCCAAATCATGTACATGGTAGTTCTTCTCGTGGGGCTTCAACTGACGAGATGTATAAGCAATAACTCTACCCTCCTGCATCAATACACATTCGATCCCAATTCTCGAAGCATTACAATATACAGTGTAAGAACTCGAAGCTGATGGCAAAACCAATACTGGAGCTGTGGTCAAAGCTGTCTTGAGCTTCTGAAAACTCTCCTCGCACTCGTCCGACCATACAAATGGAGCACCCTTCTGAGTCAACATGGTTAAGGACGATGCAATAGAGGAAAATCCCCAAACAAACCAGCGATAATAACCTTCCAAACCAAGGAAACTACGAATCTCTATGGCTGAGGTCGGTCTGGGCCAACTCTACACTGCCTCTATCTTCTTTGGGTTGACCTAAATACCCTTGCTGGACACCACGTGCCCCAAGAAATCCAAGGAACTGAGCCAAAACTCACACTTGGAGAAATTTGCATAAAGCTTCTCCTCCCTCAATCTCTGCATTACAACTCGCAAATACTGCGCGTGCTCCTCCTGACTACGCGAATACACCAGAATATCATCAATGAAAACAATAACGAACGAATCCAGATAAGGCTAAAATACACTATTCATTAAATGCATAAACGTTACCGGGGTATTAGTCAGCCCGAAAGACATGACAAGAAACTCATAGTGCCCATATCTAGTCCTGAAAGCAGTATTAATAAAATATGAATCCCTGATCTTCAATTGGTGATAGCCCAAACGGAGATTAATCTTGGAGAACACCCTCGCTCACTGAAGCTGGTAAAATAAATCATCAATGCGAGGCAGGGGATACTTGTTCTTCACTGTTACTTTGTTCAATTGCATGTAGTCAATGTACATTCTCATGGTGCCATGCTTCTTCTTCACAAACAGAACCGGCGCAGCGCACGATAACACACTAGGCCGAATGAACCCCTTATCTAGGAGTTCCTGAAGTTGATTGTTCAATTTTTTCAACTCCGCTGGTGCCATACGATATGGCGGAATGGAAATGGGCTGAGTACCCGGTACCAGGTCAATACCAAAATAAATATCCATGTCGGGGGCATGCCCGGCAGGTTTGCAGGAAATACATCGGGAAACTCCCTCACAACTGGAATCGAATCAATGCTAGGAGTCTCGGCTTCAACATCCCTCACAAATGCCAAATATGAAAGGCAACCCTTCCCAACCATACGATGGGCCTTTAAGAATGAAATCTCCCTACTAGGAACATAATCTGTCATACCACGCCACTCGATCATCGGTACACCCAGTATAGCCAAAGTGACTGTCTTAGCATGACAGTCTAGAATAGCATGACACGGAGATAACCAATCCATGCCCAAAATAACATCAAAATCCACCATGCACAATAGCAATAGATCAACTCGGGTCTCCAGACCCCCAATAGTCACCAAACATGACCGATACATGCAGTCTACAATAATAGTATAACCCACCGGGGTAGATACATCAACAGGTAAAGCAAGACACCTTCGGGACGTACCCAAATGATGAGCAAATTATGAGGACACATAAGAATCGGTGGAACCAGGATAAAATAAGACTGAGGCATCTGTATGGCAGATTAAAATAATACATGTAATGACAGTTTCTGAAGCAATGGCATCTGTCCTGCCCTGAAGAGCATAAAAATGAACCTAACCACCGCCTGATCGACCTCCACCTCTAGGACGACCCCTGGCTGCCTGACCCTCACCCCTAGCTGGCGGGGCGGGTGCTGAAGAAACTGGACCAGAAGATGAGGGCTAACCCCTCTGCTGAGATGAGCTAGCAGCACGATGAGGACACTACCTCCACATATGGCCAAACTCTCCACACTCATAACAACTCCCAGGTTCTGGAGAATGGGACTGAAGGGAACCCCTCACGCCGGAGTGACTAGCTGACGCACTCGGCCTAAAAGAACCCAGAACAGATGAGGCACAAGATGAACTCTGTGCTGGAAGAGCATTGAGTGAAGACTGACCCTACTGAGAACCATGATAAGCACCACCCAAAGATGCACAACGATACTCAGGAAAAGCCGACTGAGCGGGCCTAAAAGAACGACCCCTACCATGCTGGAAATGGCCCCACGAAGGAGCGCCACTGAAACTTGCAGAACCTCAAGGCCTCTTGGCTTCCCTCTCCTCTCAATCTTTAAGGTGAACCGCCTCAATCTCTCGAGCTATATCAACCGCCTCCTCGAATGAAGCACCTAATACTCTCTCTCTCTAGTCATAAGAACACGAAGATAGTAGTTAAGGCCATCAACAAATCTCCTAATCTACTCATGATCCGACGGAACCATCCAGACGGCATGACGAGCCAACTCTGAAAATGTCATCGCATACTGAGACACAATTATATCTCCCTACCGTAGCCACTCAAACTGCCTGCGCAGCTCCTCTCTATGGGACTGCGGTACATACTTCTATGAGAACATAGTAGAGAACTCCTGCCAAGTGAAAGGTGCTGCACTAGCCGGCCTACGCCTCTCATACGCCTCCCACCAAGTGAAGGCAGCCCCAGTAAAATGAAAGGTGGTAAACGCTGTCACACCTCCTTTTTTCGAACTTTTATCCCGCTTGTACTACATCCCGGGAAGGGATATAATAATAAAGAAAGGAGTTTTTCAAATTTAAGGACAATCGAAACAGGATTCGTTTTTATTTAAGATTCAGAGTCGCCACTTGGGAGATTTATGGTGTCCCAAGTCACCGGTTTGAATCCCGAATCGAGGAAAGGTTTGACTCTGTTTAACAGTCGCGAACCAGAAATCCGGGTAAGGAATTCTGTTAACCCGGGAGAAGGTGTTAGGCATTCCCGGGTTCCGTGGTTCTAGCACGGTCGCTCAACTGTTATATTTGGCTAAATTTTGAATTTAATACATGTTAAACTTATAATGCAATTTTTAAAAAAAAAAATTATTTACTGCTTTTTATCAATTATTATTTTATTTAAGAAAGTGAACATCGTTTTAGAACGTGTTTTCGGATCACATCACATGAAATGCACCCGGATCCTCGACACATTCTTATTCAACATTTTCGGATTTGGATTTGGGTTGCATGAAATGCACACCCGTATTAGGAAAATAACATTATTAAAAATCGCGCCTAAAGCGGCTAAAGTATTATATCTTTTGGGAAGGCCGTGAAATTTGCTAAACGGCCTATCCCGGATACTAAGTATTTTAGTAAGCAATTAATGAGGGCCCCGCAATTGTATATTTGATTCGGCGAGGCTCGTCTCATTTTTATTTATTAAGGCCAAACTAAAATATCTAAAATTCTTTATTTATTTGTCTCTAATAGTTAACTAATTCGTGAATATAAATTCGAATCCCAAATTCAAGTCCGAGTTCAAACAAAAGGGTAAAACCTTTTAGCTTGAACCGGCTACTTAATTCAAAATTCGATTTTTATATTTTACGAATTAATTTCCCTACTCCTAATTATTTATTTTATATCATTGCACTTGGGATTTTATTTCTCACTTAAATTCAGAACATTTTTGGGCCTTTAATTTGGCCCAACTGAAGTTGTATCTCCTCATAACTTGAAGACAAAGCTATTTCAATAAGACCTCAAACCTTTGGGCCTAAGATCAGCCCAGATTGGACACACTGGCCAATTCACGTAGGGGAGATCAAGGGATTGAACACTCAGAATTAACATGTCAAAGTTTTGTCAAATATTGGCTAACTATATTATCCCAAACTTTCCTGTATTTGCTTAAAATTTCATTCAAAGGCAGACAATATACATTTATTCAAAATCTAACAGATATCAGTCCATTGAATTTAAATCGGAACCAAAATTACATAAGCATCCTACTCTAATCTCATGATCAGTTATTAGTATAATTCACTTTTCGATTTTTACTTTAAACAAACAACGAATTGACTAGAGTAAACATTAAACTATATTTAAATTCAACTAATAACTACATACTTAACAGTTCATGATAGTTCTAGTTAAATACATATAGAAACCTGTTGAAACTACACATTACACTATCAGCACCACTGAATTACTAAAAATATATGGAATATATTTGACTAATTTATTACTTAACAATCAACAGTATTACAATTTGATTAATGAACAATCTATAGAAATACAAATTTATCTAAGTCATAACAAAACTATAACTGCAACATTGATTCAACTTCAACCACTTTTTAAAAATCTGGAGATTACAAACAAGTACCTGAAATTTTCAGAAATGAAGAAGGATGAGTCAATGATAGCAGCAACAGTAATCAGCAACAACAAATGGATTCGGAAACTAAATCAACAGCCCAGGAGATTTTCAAAACCAGCAGAAATGCAAATTTGAACCACACAAACTACTAACTGACTGTTAGAAGGGTTAGAACAGCTAATTGTCAAGCAGAAAATAGAACAATTGGACTATTGCTAATTGAAAATCAATGGAACAGTGTTTTTTTTGGATTTTTACTAAAAGTTTATATTATTTTTGGAGTTTTTAGAAGGTATTTGGACTTAGAAGAAGGAATTTTTAAACTGAAACTTCTCAATTTCAGATTTGAAATCTAGTAGATATTTTGGATCTATTGGAGAGTCCAAAAAACTTTTTTAAACTAGCCATCTAAATGCCTATTTATAGATTTAAAAATGGAGTGAAATTCAAACATTGTTAATTACAAAGTAGTCCTTCTTTTATTTCAATTTTGTCCCTATTTTTATTAGTTATTCGACTAGATGCCCTTCATTTGTTAAGAATTGTACCAATTGCCCTATCTAGAATCTTCTATCTTAGTATATTTCCTTATTTGCCCCTACCTCATTTAGGAATTTACCTTATTGCCATATTTCTCTACCCGGATTACCCCTACTTCCTAAGGTTTATTTCCATTATCTCATTTCATATTCCCAAATTACCCCTAAATACAAGTCAGATTTACTAAGGGACCTACTCACCATTCACCCTTTTACCCTTCCTTATCAGTTAAATCCCTAATTCTATCCTAGTCACTATGGTAAATGCAACATTAAAATGTTCAGCTATATCTAAACGACTATACTAATTAACTAAAAA
Organism: Nicotiana glauca; assembly: GCA_026770625.1. Classification (NCBI taxonomy): domain Eukaryota; kingdom Viridiplantae; phylum Streptophyta; class Magnoliopsida; order Solanales; family Solanaceae; genus Nicotiana; species Nicotiana glauca. The sequence goes on from MU739162.1 coordinate 82,666, forward strand.
TGATTAATAATTATTCTACAAACTACCACAAAATACTATTTAAATCATATTAATGACTCAATTTAATGAGAACAAAAGTCAATCAAATTTAAACTGAAAATCATGCTTAGACAACACTTAGAATTTACAGAATTATTTTCTAATTCAGAACCGATTTTCAAAGTGTTCAAACAAAATCCAACAAAAAATAAAGATTTACAATCAACAAAACCTAACAAAATTCATACATGCAAGCAATGAAAGTAATAAAAATAAAGAAAGAAAGAAAGAAGACTCACTGGAAAAACCAAGAACTCCGGCCAGCCTTTGGAGCCCCAATCGTCCAAAATTCCGACCCGTAACATACCTAACCAGGTGTTTTCATAAGAGAACACCTGATTAGGGATGTTATGGTCCGAAATTGTGGGAGATTTTTAAAAAAAAAAATTTTTACCAGAAAGTTCAATTTGATATTCGAACAATTCTGGAGAGATTTGAGACAAAAGGGCATGGTGGTTGGGTAAAGGATGGTCAGGAGGTGGTTTGGTGTGATTTTGGGTTAGTTTGGACGATGTTGTGTTCGCCGGAGTTAGGGTTCC
>MU739167.1:3805-27858 GCA_026770625.1 Nicotiana glauca
CCAACACGAATAAGTCAGGTAACAAGACCTAAGGAAACCTCCAAACCATAGCCCAAGAGTTATCCGGAGGGCCGTATCATTCAAGAAACGCAGCCCATGTGCGACATTCCTCCGCATACGAGATTATTCTCTCCACCCACGACCTAATATCTTCAATGAACCAAGGTGGATAAGCCCTCGCTGCAAGAAAAAAAGAGGAAAAAGCAAAGAAATCACAATGACTGTATGGTTAAAATCGCAAGCAGCCCTGAATTCTACGAGTAAAAGTACTTACGTTCTAGGTTCCAACTTTCCGGGAATCCTTCGAGATTCGACACCAGGTGTTCCATCCTGATGTAGAAGTATTTACGCCAAAAATGGTGGTTAGTCTTGTTGTCGGCTTTAACGACCAAGCCTCTTGTGCCACGGCTTTTCAGCTGTAGCATGGTACCTCTCAGGTAACCAGCGCTGAACAACTGTAAAAGGTGGTGGACCGAGACGCTGCATTCAGCCCTGGCCGTATAGGTAGTCATAATGCGACACACCTTCAAGGTATAAGGAGTGAGCTGAGCCGGGCACACATTGTAAAAACGACAAAGCTCCTCCGTTAGGGGGTAGATTGGAAGATTGTAACCAATTAAGAATGGGTATTCATAGAACGTACAGTACCCAGGCCGGTGCATATTGGCATAGTCCATCCCGGCCGGCACCATTTCAACGTGGCCTGGAACATGATGCGTCTCTCGAAGATCATCTAAGTGAGATTGCAATAACTCGCTGTGTTCCCAGGGAAGAACGGGCTCTTAGTCGGGAAATCTCTGCGAATATGCATCTCCTTCGGGAGGACGTTGTCTATACTAAGAGGAACAAGGGCCTTCTCTACCTTTTCCCCTTCACCACCGGAAGGTGGCGAAACCCTAGATGGGGTATTATCCTTGGCCTTTTTACTACTCTGTCCACGTTTCATCATGGTATTTTCTATAAAGAAGCAAGGCTCTAACGATAAGAAGTGTGGTTTCAAAAGAAACGGAAAAGTCTCACACAAAATAGCGGTTGTTAGAAAGAAAGATGAAAAAGGGGCAGAAGAAGTTCAAAGGTTCGAAAGATAAAATAGATTGAACCTCCCCTCTGTTTATAGGGCTAGGATGCACGAAAATCGAAGGGGCATGATTCAAAAAGGGTGCAGAAAATAAAAAAACATCACGTCATCCCCTAAACCGCCTCGGGAGCAAGTATAATCATGACGCATACGGGAGATTACGTCATTTCGAAAAGGGAGCCACGCGTCAGCAGCTTGACAATGCCATATATATCACCTCATTCACGTCACCGCCCCCATAGTAAGTACAAATTTTCCAAAGGCGAGGTCTACATGTCCACCCGTTGAAGACGTCTATTGGATACGCCTCCAACGAGCGGAGGGACTAACTGTATGGGGTCAAATTTGGCCCTCAATATTTCTACTCCGAAGGGTACGCCCAATAAAGGATACACTCGTTAAAGTAAGGGTACGACTTAGACATAAGGACGAAGGCGATGCCGGTTAAGACTTGGCGCCCTCGTTAGGAGGACGTCAACTACGTTTTGTACTTTTGTAATTATTTTAAAGAAGATCTCTTATTATATAAAGGGAGTCTTCCCATTGTAAAGGGGCATCAGTGTTATTTTCGAATAAGACAACTCCCTCATTTTACCCTATTCTCTCTCTACCTCTATCTCTAACAATCATTTTCTCTTGAGTTTATGTTATCATCTCACAATAGTAGATCTACAATGATAACTTCACTTTTTTATCTCTAGGGTTATTATATTTGATTACGATTTACCCTTTTCATATTTTTTGATTGTTTCTTAGCTTACAAAGTACATTATTAACTTTTGAGCAAAACAGTTTCTTTAATGTTGGGTTGGTTTTAGTCGTAGGGGCAAATATATAACTTTGACGGATGACAGGAATATATCTGAATGGAAAGTATAATGGTGGTCATGATTGAACAATAAATGAAGTAGAGTCTGGCCCTTTTCTAAACTACATAGGATATAATCTATCTATATAGAATAACAAAGGCAAAATCATGTTAGGATGACAAGTGGAATACCTACAATTCTAACACATGTTCAAAATTAGGACAACTCTCCAAGATAGTTGGAGTTTCAAGTTCAAACAACAAATCAACAAAATAAAGTTAAATTTTGTTTTATTAGAAAACTTCCATTCCTCCCATATTTTATTCCCAATCCTCCCACGATTTTGATACACTTGATTCCTCCCACGTTTTTTTTCTATTCCTCTCCCTAAAGATATTCTCCTAAATTATAGGCACAAATCTCTCCACTCAAAATAACAAAACTGAAAATTAAAATATATAACCCCACGAAGGAATGAGGTAGTTATTATAATTCTTGAGTATTTTGAATTGAGTTAAAGCTTTTGCAAAAAAGAAAAAAAAATCAAATCTTATCCGGTCTCTAGATAACTCCCAATTTTTAAACGGATGGTTAAAATTTTGAATCTAAAATAAAACTCCTATATAAATCGGTCTCCCATATAATTTTTTAACCTTTACACAGTTCAACCTGAAAATAGTAGTAGATAAATTCAAGTATTGGTTATATTGCAATATGAAATAGTTTCTTCCATGATGGAATCGTCGTGAATATTCCCTAAATAAAATCGCAAGAGATGGACTGCATCATGGTTGCAATTGAAATCTGTGTACTGAAAATCGGGAATGACATAAGAAGGGTGAAAAGGAATAGTTTACTTACATATAATTCTACATGTCTTTATAGTTATTTTAGTTTATTCTGCAATGTATTATTATTTAGTTTTTCTGCATGTATTGATAGAAGTAAGAATAATCCAACATATTAAATGACCCAATTCTAAGAATTCAAGGAGCCAACAATTAAGATACGGGATTTCTGGATCTTTCACTTCTAAGAGGAATATTACATTCAAATTAGTCCCTTCCAAAAGAGTTGCTAACGGATTATTACAACTAAAAAATAAAAATAAAACATTGAATGTAATTTATCATATACATATATTAATAGAATAGTGGTATATTTTCAATATAATTTTAAAGACCATTAAATCTTTATAAATGTAATAAATTTTGAAATAGGTAATTTTAATAATGAATGGATTTATTATTAAAATATTATGTTAAAAATAACACAGAGAAAAATAATTTTAATTGTTCGTACTACTGTAATAACAATCATGTAAAGCAATGCTAAAAGTTTCTTCTAAGGCTTCATCCATAATTAATATATACGTCATGTTAATAAGAACTGAAACTATTATTAAAATATTATATTGAAAATAATATAGAGAGAAAATTTAATTTCAAATTATATGGACTATTACAATAATAATTATAATTATTAATTAATGCTAAAAAATTCAGGAAGGGCTTTACTGATAATAATAGTATAGTAGAGCACGAAAAATTATTAAGTCTAACTTATTATTTTATTCCGTAAAATAAATACAAATATTGAAGGGAAGAAAAGGATGAAAAAAATATTAACTTTATATCTTTATATTTATAAAGGTATGGACTGTTATTTTATTTCGTAAAATAAATACAAATATAGAAGGGAAGAAAAAAATGAAAAATATTTTTAAAAAAATATAAGTCATTTTAAAATAATAAAGTGACAAATAATATAATAGTCTACTAAATAAGACATGATTTTCGTTATAAAATATGCTGGACAAAAAATGATCATCCTTATAATAATTCTAACTTCATCTAGGTCAATTCAAATTTTATTGAAGGATAAAATTTGAATCTATATATATAGTTTTTGAGCTTTGATTGAAATGTACGTAAAATATGAATAATAAAATTCTACTGCATTATTCTTTTATCCTCATTATAAGTCAAGATGAATTATTATCTCATATGAGACTATTTCTAAGAAAATATTTATTTTATAAATAAACTACTTTATAATTTTCATCACGAGTTACAATTAAGAAAGGATTGAAAATTGTAATGGTGATGATGGATATATAACAAATGAAGTTAGATAATTAGTAAACAAAGAATTTTTTAGGTTCATATGGTCATATTGTATTCTTATTTCGTGAGTCATACCATATCTTTATATTATTTGTAGCACAACCTATATAATTAGGATATTTGAGCATCATTCAAAAGTTAATCGATAATCATATAATTTATTTAATTTAATTACAATGAACTTTTATACTGGGTAGATCAGACGATAATTATGATTTAGTTATACGATGTGTATGGTTAGACCAGGTATACCGATTTCCTTTAAAGCCTACCTAATAAGTGGCAGTAGTTAATGCAAGATCGAAACCTATTAGAACTATTCCTAACAAAATGGATTCAACGCTTCAAAAACGCGTGATATTACCGCAAGAACAATCTACCCAATGGCATAGGATGTGGCCTTTTGTTTTATTTTTGCTTGTGTAAAGGTTAATACTTGATAGGTAGCCCTAATGGTGAGGCTTTGCCACTACATATACTCATCATGTTTGACAGACTTCTATAGAAAGAAAACAATGCATTGCAGCATTAAATAAACGTAACAAAGCATTTAAACAAAATCTACAAAAATTAATGTGCATTTCTGTAATTAAGAGATAACACATGCTATCAACCTCATTAGTTTTCCGAAGGTGCTACCTATAATTATTTCTCGGAACTCGATCATCAGAGACTTTAATCACTCCCACCTAAAGAGTCTTACTCTTATTCTTACACTTAAAACATATTTTTCTAGGTAGAATGGAAAATTGAAAGCACTCAAAAGATGGGTTTAGTTAGACAAAACAAAACACTCTCGCGTAAAATAAAAGATAAATCTAATTAAAATTGTAATTCTTAAATTGAAGGATAAAATTTGAATCTATATATATAGTTTTTGAGCTTTGATTGAAATGTACGTAAAATATGAATAATAAAATTCTACTGCATTATTCTTTTATCCTCATTATAAGTCAAGATGCATTATTATCTCATATGAGACTATTTTTAAGAAAATATTTATTTTATAAATAAACTACTTTATAATTTTCATCACGAGTTACAATTAAGAAGGGATTGAAAATTGTAATGGTAATGATGGATATATAACAAATGAAGTTAGATAATTAGTAAACAAAGAATTTTTTAGATTCATATAGTCATATTGTATTCTTATTTTGTGAATCATACTATATTTTTATATTATTTGTAGCACAACCTATATAATTAGGTTATTTGAGCATCATTAGAAGTTAATCGATAATCATATAATTTATTTAATTTAATTAAAATGAATACTGGATAGATCAGACGATAATTATGATTTAGTTAAAATGTATGATCGAATATATTGAAATAAATTAGATTATATTTTGTTATGACTAATATTCTTTAGTAATGTCCGCGCATCCTAATACTAGTATAAAAAGAAAAACGGAAGATACCCGAAACCGGTTGGACGGGTCACATTTACAGATCACTCTACATTTTAGAGAGGGAGAGAGAGAGGTTTCCCGGCGAGCCATGGATGTCTTGTTCAATTCAATCGACGTTCGCGATCTACTCTCATCACCAGACATCGACGATGTAACTTCGCCGTTATCCGCCCCGGATCTCCGTCTTCTCATCGACCGTCTACAAGTTCGTTCCGTCGATATAAAATCCAAAGTCCGGCAATACATTCTCTCACATTACTCCGATTTCTCCACACTCTTCTCCCAGTGCTCCGACGTTGTTTCGAGATCCGAACATCTTTCTTCTGAAGTATCCAATTTGATCCAGCTCATCTCGGATCATCCAGTTGAAGTAGAAACCAAAGCCGTAATTGACGACATTGTGACAAGAAACAGAGAGTTGAAGGAAAAGAGGGAATTGTTAGGCTTACTTGCTGTGATATTGGAATTGAGTGATAAACTCAGGTTTGTGAAGGAGGAGATTAAGGTAGGGAGAGTTGAGCAAGCGGCGGAAGCGTTAAGGGAGTTAAAGGCAGTGTTGGTAACGAGTAGTGATAAATCGACGGCGTTTGAGGAGAGGCAGCCTTTGGTTTACGGATTGTTAAAGGATGAGTGGACTGAGTGTTTTGAGGAGGTAATATTTATATATTGTTTTTGTGTATGATTATCTGATTGTTAAGATGATTAAAGGAAATGAATTTGCTTAAATTCTTTTCTCTGTTATGTTTTTTGTGAAACATTTTAAGCTTTGGTGTTAGAAATTGGTGATTCTTATAGCTAAACTATTTTGGGATTGAGGCTCATTTGTGAGTTGTCATTGTTATTGTTATAGGGTGTTTGGTGGAATATTTGGGCTTTTTACTGAAAATATGTTGAGACAGATAATAACAACAACAATAACATACCCATCATTATGCTACATTGTGGGGTCTGGGGAGGGTAGACCCCAGACCCTACCTTGTGAGGATAGAGAAGCTGTTTCCAATAGACCCTTGGCTCAGGAAAGCATGAGCACCACATTAATGAAAATATAGACAAGAAGAGACAGTACCAAAAAGCCATATAAAAGCAGAATAAAAACAGCAAGATAGTAAGTTAATCAACAATGAAAGAAAACAACGGTTAGTCATAAAAACCTACTGCCCATAGAAAGCGAGACTGCGTGCCAATACTACTGTTATGAACACTCTAGACTACCTACTCTACTACCCTATTCTTCGACCTCCATACCTTCCTATCCAGGGTCGAGGATTGTCCTTGGTCAGTTGAAGCTGCGCATGTCTTGCCTAATTACCTCTCCCCACCTCTTTTTTAGCCTATCTCTAACTCTCCATAGGCCCTCCAATATCAACCTCTCACACCTCCTCACCGGGGCATCTTGCTCCTCCTCCTCACATGACCAAACACCTAAGCCGCACTTCCCGCATCTTGTCCTCAATAGGGATCACACCCACCTTGTCGCGAATAACCTCATTTTTGATCCTATCTAACCTGGTGTGCCCGCACACCATTTCAGCATCCTCATCTCTGCTACCTTCATCTTCTGGATATGAGCGATCTTGACTAGCCAATACTCAGCCCCATACAATATCGTTGGTCTGACAACCACTCGATAGAATTTACCCTTAAGTTTCGGCGGTAACTTCTTGTCACACAAAACACTGAAAGCGAGTCTTAATTTCATCCATCCCGCCCCAATACGGTGTGTGACATCTTCATTCTCCCTATCCCCCTGAATAATAGACCTAAGATACTTAAAACTCCCTCTTCTAGGTATGACCTGCGAGTCCAGCCTCACCTCCCCTTCCCCCTCGCCACTGAACTTGCACTCCAAGTATTCTGTCTTGGTCCTGCTCAATTTAAAACCTTTAGATTCCAGGGTTTGCCTTCAGACCTCTAGTTGCGCTTGCGCTTTCACACCATCTCGCCTCTTGTCAATCAATACAATATCATCTGCAAATAGCATGCACAACGGCACCTCCCGTTGGATGTGGCGCGTTAGTACGTCCATCACCAGAGCAAACAAAAAAGGGCTGAGTGCCCACCTCTGTTGTAACCCCATCTTAACCGGAAAATGGTCCGAGTGTCAACTTACCGTCCTCACTCAGGTCTTTACTCCATCGTACATGTCCTTAATCAACCTAATGTAGGCAACAGGTACACCTTTAGCCTCCAAACATCTCCACAAAACCTCAACTTTATCGTACGCCTTTTCTAAGTCTATGAATACCATATGCAAGTCCTTTCTCTCCCAAAACTGCTCCATCAATCTGCTAACAAGGTGGATGACTTCTGTAGTCGAATGCCCCGGCATAAACACAAACTGGTTCTCGGAAATAGACACCCTCCTCCTTGCCCTTAGCTCTACCACTCTCTCCCAGACTTTTATAGTATGGCTAAGCAGCTTGATACCCCGATAGTTGTTGCAATTTTGGATTGAGACAGATAATAAATGAAGTCGTTTTACTGAAAATGAAAATATATTGAGACAATTATTATAAAAGAAGTAGTCTTTTTATTCTGGAGTAGGGATTTTGATGTCCTTATGATGATACATTGGAAAGAAATGGACCTGAATAGAGTGTGACTAACTAGTTTGTGAATTGAAGCTAGTTTATCGATTAAATTATTGAGATGTATTAAAGGTTAGTCTTTTCATTTTGAAGTAGTAATTTGTATGGGATTGAGTAAGGAGAGTGATTTCGATTTTTAATTTTTAAATAGTTCTGAATAGGCAGGAAGTGTTCCGAAGGATTCTTATAGCCGACACCACGTAGTTTAGCATTGAGGCACAGTTGATTGATGATATATAAGCAGTTTATCCACCTTATAAAAAATATAAGCAGTTTGTCAGACCTTCTCTATGTCCAGTCTGGTGCAGTTGTATTTTCTGTTTCTTGTAACATCTAGAGGTGGCAGCAAGGAAACTGCTTTAAATTTGTCAGTTTCCAGATCAGTCTTGCTGCTCTCTTTTTCCTCGCTTTCGCAATGAGTTTGTTAATGAGCCATATATGTGAAGGAAACTAGCCAAGACATTGCTGAAATTTTTTTTTGGTAATGTCACTAATCATTTTTTTTTTTGGGTAATGTGTATGTCTGTGTGTTTCCTGTGTTTGTTTTGTAATTATGTGTTTTGGGAGTTTTTTGTGGGGTGGGGGGTTGACAGAAGATGATATACTGGTGATCTTTATTTAGTTTCTGTGATTCTTGTTTAGAGGAATTGGATTTGGGTGTGTAGATGCAAGAGGTGCTTTTGCGATGTATGGACAATGCAGTGTGGTTTGAGCAAGAAAACAACACAGTTCACCTGAAGCATCAGTCGAACATCAAAGGCATTGATGGGATTGAGCTCCAAATAGTTTTAAAAGCGATGGATGTGAGTTTGAACTATGCCTCTCCCTTTTCACTTTATCTGAGGGTGACTCTGGAATATATTAATATTTCTGGTAAATCATAGAGCAAATGTGATTAACTTTTAGTCTTATTTTAACGTTTTTAGGCAGTTGGTATTATGGATTATGGGCTGGCGAAAGTAGCAGATTTGATGATTAAACATGTAATCGCGCCAGTGGTGAGTTTTAGATCAACTATTGTGGTGGAAGAGACTAATCAGGAGTCTGGGAATGGTGCCGAGGCAAATCTGAAGATACTTCCATCTGCTGACCCAAATGTAATGTTTGATGCCGATACTGCAGTTCTTCGTCTTGGCTAGTTATAAATGTCTGTTTATGCAAAAGCATCAGTTCAATTTGAACAGACATGTTTTATTTTGGGAGAGCTCAATTTCTTTGACATTCTGAGAAGAACTGAATATTTTTTCAAAAGTTAAATTTGTTTTGTCTGGATAACCGATAACATAATCCACTTACTTGGACATGGTTGTGAGTTCTTCAAACTACTTTTAACCTGTTTTTGGGTTTATTACGTTAATTTTTGTTCTATAAGTTGAAGAATCCAATTTGCTTTGCCTATAAAATGATGTTCAACCCCCTTATGCTTTGACGTAAAAGAGGACTCTAATTGGTACTAAGGTTTTAATTAGTAAAATTCATAGTAACCCAGTTCCTGTCTCAACATGCAGGTTGACAGTATGGATGGTGGAAGCATGTACTCTGTTCTTGTTGATATCGTCAAGTTTATTAGTAAATCCTTGTGCTTTGGAAATAGTACATGGATGCTTTGCTTTGGAAGATTAACATGGCCAAGGATGTCAGATTTGATAATATCCAACTTCCTCTCCAAGGTCCAATTCAATGTCCTTGTGCCTTAACATAGGGGGCGCTCTTTGCAATCTGAATTATTATTTATTAGAAGCCATCTTTCCTCTGTGCTAACTATTAATGCTTTGATATTGTTGAGATCCTTCACTGGAAATTGTTTATAATGAACTGTTAACTTTTTATATATCCCTGCAGATGCTAGTACTCTTATTACTAAACACTAAATATATCAATTGATGTGTTAGTTTGGGTACTTCACCCTTTCATGTAGAAGCAAGGTAGGTGGCTCTTTGTATCGGATGAAAGGATAGGTAATTGTGGCAATTTTTGGGTGCCATTTGATTCACTAACTTTTCAAAAGATTTTTTTGAGACAGTTATTTAAAGATATATTCTGTTAATAGAGATCTTTACTAGATGGATTTAGATAAAGTAGCTACGAATTACTCTGAAGAAAGCTAAGAATATGAGCCAATGCATACGGCTCTACTTCGGTCAATTTTCTGAATCCTGTTTTGGCTGAAGGTAAATTATCTGTTTTTCCATTAAAGTTTGATCCAATGGGCATAAGTACTTCATCAGTCTTCTAACTTCATAAAAAATAAAAAAAGTACTTCATTATAACGTTACTTATCGGAAGAAAAGATTATCTCATTAGTGCTACTATCTCTGAATTCAGATGGTATCCTTAATTCCGTATTTCTTAATTCATTTCAACTCTTCCAATTCAGTTGGACCATTTGACGAGAGCTGCAACATTTATCTCAATGAATTGAAATTTTCCATATCATTCTGGTATAGAAAGCATAGAACGTTTGAGTAGCTTTAGTACTTTTTCTCCTTTCTTGATTTGATAATTTAACAATGCGTCTGATATATGCTTTTCATATCATATTTGGTTAAGTAAAAATTATTTTCAGTTCCATTTCATCTCCAAAGGGGAAGAAAGATGTTGGTGTGACCTATGTTACATGGGTCCTTCATTTGCATTGACGTACCCATGTTGAATGGGGGAGATGGTACTTCGTGCAAATCGTAAAAATTTCACAAATGAACTAGCAAAATGCTGCGGTTACGCCTAGTAGGCACTTATACCTTTATGAGATCTGTACCCTTAGCTGAGTCCATGTGATATAGGGTGTGACCAATAGTTCTAGCTCTGACTTTGTCAGAGACTAAGAGCCTGTTTGGAGAAAATTTTTCAATTTTCTCCGAAATCAGTGTTTGGCCATAAAATTTTCAATTTTCACTTGAAGATGAATTTTGGAATTTTTCAAAAATTTGAAAAATTCCAAACTCAAATCACTCACAAAACTTCAAAAACAACCCAAAATAATATTCATGTCCAAATACAACTCTAATTTTCAAATACCATTTTCACTTGAAATTTTTTTATTTTTTTGGAATTTTACAATTCTTATGTCCAAACGCCCACTATGTTTCTTGGACACATCTAGAGGTCGGATCTTTGAGATGTAAATTCTAAGATTCGGGATACGGATCCTAGTATGCATGCTGATGTGGGGATCTGGATAAAAATAATTCAAAAAGATAAAAATATCTCTAAATTATGAGAAATTTTGTGGAATACTTACGTATACCTTTTAAAGTATGGATTTCTTTTTTATTCTCAAGCTGTAGATAAGTGAAGGATTAATTTTCTAGATAAGGTATGATATTTTCTTCAAATTTACTCTAGTTTTGGTTCTGATGTCGGGAATCATATTGTAACTCGTGTAGAATTTTTTCATCCATCGGGGTCAAAGTACCCAAAATTATTTGACCAGATCCAGTACGGATCCCATACTCACACCCATACTAGTGTCATGTCGACACGGATGCGGCATCTAAACTGCCGTGTCGGAACAACTTAGGTCAGAGATACTTAGCAATGCAGTTAAGAACCAGTTTGAAGAATCAAGTGTTTTAGTGGCATGCTTGTGTGGGTTCTTCTCTTTTCCTTAGTATATCTTAGGAATATTGCGACAACTAGCACTGTGCTTTATCAGACTGATGAAGCATCAAATGTTACTGGTTTTCATTCTTTTGGATTGCACTTGATAAAGAAAACAGCTGATTAGGATTCCTAATTCTCATTGTTGACTATGTTTTATTAGATCCTAGGTATATCTTATTCTTTTTTTTTTTTTTTTGAGAAAAAAAATACAAGTTAATGATAGGTATATCTTATTGTTGAATTCACAATTTTGATCTTTCTTGTTTCAGAACGTGCCTGATGATGCTTCCAAACTGGCCGACTTCCAGAAAATCATAAAATGCACATCTGACTTTGAGGAAATTTTAAAGGAGTTAATGTTCATTGCTACCTCTGATGGCAAGGATGACAGATTGAGCAAATTCGCTGATAACGTGGAGGTCCATTTTGCATCCAGGAAGAAGGTTGAGATTTTGGCCAAGGCTAGAAATCTACTTTTACACTCTGACTTCCGCCTTCCAGAAGTAAGTACGAAGTGTTATACTTTTGCATTTTGAATTGTCAATGTTTTAGCTTTTGAATGTGCTGTAGAGCTCTTTCTGCAGGATGGTACCAGGAGACGCTCTAAAGTTAAGTATGATAAAAAGGCTGAAAGTTCATGTGACCTTGTTGTCGATTTGCTTTTTACATCTGAGAGATGTGTGGTGTCCGAAGCAGCTTCAGGTCTAATGAAGTTAGTTCACGGAACACTCAAGGTCAGTTCACTGAAGCTTAAAAAATCATACAGAGTTTTGTTTACATGTGGGGTACAACCAAATTGTTTTACTTTCACCTCTCTCCCATCTTTCTCCTTTACTTTCCCTTTTTAGCCAACTCATTAGGCCAAGGTTTGCTTACTTCTTTTGGCTTTATTTTCTGCATTTTTCATGTAATAATTAGGTTATCAACTCGTCTTCACTATTAATGTACATCCTTTAGTATCATGAAGTATCTTAATATGGATGCCTCTGAATTGACTTACCAAATAAAGGTGCTTTGTATTTAGCTTCTATTCCAGTATTACTGAATGAAATATAGGAGCGTTGAAATTTTGATGTGAGAGGTTAAGTCGAATAGCATTGATACTTAATATTTTATTGTCCAGCCCCAAGGCTTTGGTCTAGTGGTAAGAGCAAAATGCGTGATGTGGATTAGGCACGTCGCGGGTTTGAACCCTGCTGTATAAAATCCTGTTATTTAAGTGGAGAAAGTTAGAGGGGCAAGTCCATTATCCACGAGTTTCGAAGAGTGAGCCACTGACCCTTGCGGATTTCTTGGTTATCTAAAAAAAGAAGTTATTGTCCACTATCAATTCAATGAAGTCCAGGGTTAATCTCATTTTAATCCCAAATTAGTTGTGACAGGCTCCCTTGCATGAGTTAACAGTGTTCTTTCTTTTATTTTCTTTCCCCCTTTCCTGTATGAGCAAAGAAAGAACAGTTGTGCCCCATCAGCTATCTTGCAGAGATCGAGATATTTCCGCCAGCTCTGATTGATTATGCTTGCTGTGTTTTGAACTTAAGAAATGCCTTTTCAGTAATTGCCAAAGCAATGTCATTAACTAGGAGGCATTTTCAGTACTGTGTTTTACTGAATTTTGTCATCGAAGGCATGTTCTTCCAAAAGAATTGTTCGCCTGAAGTCTTGATCACTGTGTAGGGAGTGCATGGTGAAAATTGGGGTTGTTGAAGTGTGTGACCATCTTATCTAAAAGTTTAAGCGGTTATAGAGAGCACACTTTTTTTGCTTAATTATGTCTTCTACATGCCCCCTCAAGTCTTTTCCAGGGGTCAAGCATGTGAAAATTCTTTTTATAATCGGTGGTGCTGAGACTTGAAACCAGGACCTCTGCCTGCTTTGATACCATGTTGAAGTGTGGGACCATCTTATCTAAAAGTTTAAGCTGTTAGAGAGAACACACTTATATTTACTTGTTTATGTCTTCAACAGGGTAATTGACCTCAATAACATTGATTAAACATTTTAGTAAAACAAAACCCAAAAGTATACTAACTTTTGTATAATGTGTTCATATTTCAATTGTTTGTGATGTGCAAGTCCTTTGTTTAATGGATGAAGGCTACAGTGTGTTTTTAAGCTGCAGATTCAGCTGAAACCAATGGAATATATTTTGCATGTCTTTTATTTTTGATAGTCATCAGTTGAAGAAATTTTACTAGTCTTGCTTCTCTGGCTCTTCTGCCCATTCTTACTTTTTTCTTTTACCTTTTACTTTCTCGCACATGCTTTCATTTAATGACCCCTGTGGAAAATGGTCCGATCATGCAGGATGTCTGCTTGTCATCTCCTAGAGTGGGATTGGAATTCTATCATGCTGCTAGGGATTCTCTACTTCTTTATGAAGCTGTCATACCTGTCAAGGTAACTGCGAAAGAGAGCTGCATCATAAAGAAGCTTACCCGTGCAGCACACGCTTTTCCTTTCTATCTGACCTTTTTCAATCTCCTGCACATATGTGAATGCATCTAGCAAAATGTTTCTTTTTCTTCTTCTCAAAAAAGTGTTTCTTTTTTCTTTCTTTATTACAACCTTTTGAGCCTTCAGGGCAAGGGCAGTTTGGTGTCTGTTTTTTGTGCCTTTTTCATGATCATAATTCCTATATTTTTAATGGTTATTCTTTTTTTCTTTTTCTGGTTTCCTCCCCTTGTTTTGACTTGGAAAGTTCGAAAGGCAGCTTGATTCCATCAACCACTCTGCCGTTCTTATTCACAATGATTGTCACTATCTATCTCAGGAGATTCTTGGACTTGCATTTGAGGTAAGCATGGATGGAGAAATATCTTCATTCTGTTTTAGTTGATTTAATTTGCTCTGGTTTCGCATGTCCTACTGCAAGCAAAAAATAATCCTAGAATCCGAATTAGGTGTTCTGTATGAATTGATGTGATCAGGAGAAAAATAAGAAATATGCTTTCTTTAGTCTTAACTTGGCACCCACTTGTCTTGTTAGTTTCAAAATTAAAAAAAAAAAAAGATTTTAAAAGTTGGATTTAGTTAAAATGCCATGTCTTGACTTTTTGTGACATATAGTATATGGTAAACTTTCATTTAATTTTAGTATAGGAGCAAAAAAAAAAACAATGCCGTATCTTTACATGATCGTACAAGGTCGAGGAATAGCCTCTTCCCTTGTTTCTATTTGGTGCTCCCATGAGGTTTCCTTTATGTTTAAAAAATATTGTTTGTCACTCTTAGAAAACCATTTCTTTTGATAGGTTTTCTACTTTTTGGTATACTTCTTAATTCTTATATAAGGCTGTTTCTGCCCAAACTTTAAATAAAATCTTATTACTTTATGAATAATGATTTTCCAAGGTAATGGTGTGTCTTCCAGCATGATCTTCTGTTCTGAACCCAGCCATTTCTGATTCTTCATGAGAGCACCCTAGGGTTTTTTATGGGTAAAGAGAGTTCCAGAGGACATATTTGGTCTTTCAAAAATTAGCACTGTGATACAGTGTGTTTTCTTTTTTCCTTTCTCGAGAAAAAATTAGAACTGTATGATACAGGTGTGATGGGTGATCCAATAATAACTGCATAGATCTATGGCAAACGTTGATTGCATTCATTACTTTGGATACTATAGCATAATTAAGAAGTGAAGTTCCCCAAGTTCTACGATATTTAGCTTGGCTGAGGTAGAGAGCCTAAGCTTTTTCCTTTGCATGCACATACTAACCATGGGTTTTCTAATGCTAATTAACTTCGCACCATTTATGGTTTGAATATGACATGAGCAACAGCAACAACATAGTTATTGAAGAATTGAAAGGCATTAAATCTCAAGCTTCCACCTCTTTCTTGGTTGTACTACTAGTATTTTCGCACTTGTGTTTCCATCTGCTCTTTCTTTTCATTATTGGTTAAAGCTGACAGTAAATTGTTTCAGTATCGCTCAGACTTTCCAGCTTCAATAAAGGAATTTGTTGTTTTTGCGGATTTGGCTCCAAGATTCCAGCTGCTTGCAGAAGAAGTTTTACGAAGACAAATTAAACTTGTCATTTATAACCTAAAACAGGTAACTTTTCCCCCAGACCTTACACAAGCACATTTTGGTTTCCTACAAGTTGTATACATCTCAGTTAGAGGTGGCAAAATAGTTCAAAGAAAACAGTTATCCACCCATATTATCCATTAAAAAATGGGTTGGATAATGAACTATTTAAAAACGGGTCAAATATGGATAAGAACCATATTATCCATTTAGAAAATGGATAACCAGTGGGTAACCAATGGATAACCAATGGGTCTAACTTTTACATTTGTAAAGCCTCAAATTGGGGATTACTCAAGTTAGGGAGACTAAGAATTCTCCAAAAAGTGATCGCAAGAAGTCATGGATAAAAAGAATTAACCCTTTTTTTATCCGTATTAAATATGGTCCGGGTCAGATAATTTACCCGTTTTATTATCCGTTTTCGACCCGAACTATATCCGCCCCGCCCGTTTACCACTCCTAATCTCAGTGATTATATTTGCTGGCAATAACGTGATTCTAGGCTATCGATGGGGCTGATGGATTTCAAAATACTCACCAAATGAAGCAATATGAATCTGCTAAGTTGAGCATTGACCAGGTACAGTTTAGGGATTTGTACTTCCTGCTGGAAATGGTTTTTACATTAAATATTTAATCCTAACAATAGGGCTTAAGCATTTCCTTGCAGGTGATTTTCATACTTGAGAAAGTATATATTATATGGCACCATTTACTCCTACCTTCTGCCTACAAGAGAAGTATGAGCATGGTGCTGGAGGCAGTCTTTTCTAGAATAGCAAATGATATCCTCCTTCTAGATGATATTGCTGCAGAAGAAACATTGCAGGTGAGGACCAAAAGTTTTTTCTGTTATTTGACCAGGAAGCTCCGGACTCTGCATGTATTAAGCCATCGAATTTTGTGCAGGAATAAGTTACCAGATTACTGTCTGCTACTTTTTTTAAGGATGAAGACTGCCTGCTATTTTTCTTTTTCCTTCAGTTCTTCATCCAAAAAAAAAGCAAGCGGTTTCTTACAATTCTTTGACCTTATGGGATGATTTGTTTGTTTACAGCTCCAAAGGCTTATTCATCTGCTATTCGAGAATCTGTCTTCTTTGTTGGACTCTGTAGTGGTTATCAACCAGTCAGGAAAGTTGCAGGAGTCTCCTACACCAACTCTTGATGATCTTATACCATCTCTCCGGAAATTACGCAAGCTAGCAGGTATTCCCATTGTTGGAAGTGCTTATTCCAGACGGAAATGATTCTCAACCTTACCATTTTTTTTTTCCGTTGGACAATGTGAATAGATCTTCTGGACATGCCTCTGAAATCCGTTACTGAAGCTTGGGAAGCCGGTGAACTTGTCAACTGCGGTTTTACACAAACAGAGGTATGTATATAGAAACAAGACATTAATTAAGCTAGATACAAGGTAATATATTTGGTTGGGTTGTGTGCACTGTGCTTCGCAGCTAGAATGAGGATCTTTAGCAGAACATCCTAAAGAAAGAAAGAACTGTAACACAATCTGTAATTTGCTAACTATCGGCCTAAAGCAGTGTCTTGTTTGGTGCATTTTGGGTCTCTTCTCTTTTTCTTGAATTATCATGTCATATTCATTAGCTAGTTGGTTTTACAGGTTGAAGACTTCATCAGAGCCATATTTGCAGATTCACCTCTGCGGAAAGATTGCTTACAGAGAATAGAAAGTATATGTTACTGAGCTTTCAGTTACAGTTACAGTTAGCTTTTTGGTTGCTACAGCTAGGAGTTTACCTGTGTCAGATCTCTCTTAACCTCGATAAAGTAAGCTATCAGTTTTTTTCCCCGCCTCAGGAGCCTTCTATGTCCAATGATTCTAAGCGATATTCAACGAAAAGCTCTTTTATGTATTCTGCTGAGGTTTGGTAGTTCAAATCAGAGAATGTACATGATAGGGTCTTCATGTGAAATGTAAATTGGTTCATTTTACGTCTACTTTCATTTGAAAAGACTAAACAAGGGCGAGAATATGAGCATAGCATACAACTGACAGACAAATGACACATTTTAGATTCATTGAGTTGATGAGAACTAGAGTTGGACTGTAGTTTCTCAATTTAGCAACTGTAATGTGAAAGGATGCTCTCATCTTCCGCTGTTTCTTTTGAGCTGTTAGATTTAAGTAAGTTCTTTCAGTCACTTGTAAATTCTTTCTTCTTTGTAAGCATAAGATTTGTTCATCATTCTGAATATGTCAAATTTTGAATGTGGGTGCTGAAACACTGCAACTATGTGCATGTCGCAGCCATTTAGAGTAGGGAAAAAGGTCATTATTACCCTTGTACTATTGTAAATAGTACAAGGGTAATAATGACCTTTTTCCCTACTTCTTCTTTTTAAATAGTACACGTTTGTCCTCCGTTTCACTTTACGTTCAAAATTCACCCTACCGTTAACAAACTTGATGGAATTGCCCCTAACCCTAACGGATCGCCAATGTGGTAGCTGGCCCCCTCCATTTTTTACATGTCAGCTGCCAAGTCACTTATTACTCAATTAAAAAAAATTAAAACATATCCCCCAACCCCACTCTCCCTACTTCTTCTTCTTACATGAGTTCTTCATCTTTGCTTCAAATTTTTCAATCCAAACCAGGCCAAGTTTTCATCAAACACTCAAGTTGCAACTATAACTTCTCAACATTAATATTTTTAACAAATTCCATCTAAAACTTTGCTTAAACTTCACCAAACTAGAATACCCATTTTATGTTCTGAAGCATTCTGACAAATTCTTCAATGGCGATTTTTTTTTTTTCAAAATCTGTAAACATCAATGTTATTCTTCCATTTTAAGCTCGAATTTTTAAGAAAACAAGATTCAAATATCAAGATTCAAGATTCAAAAATTCGAGTTTTTATGTTCTGCTCGAACTCGAAAATTTTTTAGTTCTTGAATCTTGATATTATGTTCTGCTCGAATTTTTTAGTTCTTGAATCAAGATTCAAATATGCCAGATTCAAAATCTTGATATTATCAACTGAAAAAAAAATATTGTGAGCAGAATTGAAAATATTATCAACAAATAATATTATCAACTGAGTTTTTTTTTTTTGGATAATATTTTCAGTTGGTTACCTTGAGCCATAATTTCCCAATCATAAATGAAAAAGAAAAAAGAAGGAAGAACAAGAACCGGAAAAAAAATAAAAAAGAACGAGAAGTGGAAAAAAAAAAAAGAAACGAGGAAGAAGAAAAATTGTAGTTGAATACTTGAACTAAGAGAGAGAGGTGGGACCCATAAGGTGGTTGAATTGTTGGGTCAAAGAAATTGGTTTGGCCGTTGGGTTTGGGATTAAAGGTTAGTGGAAGTCTGAGTTGGCAGCTGACTTGGAAAAAAGAGAGGGGTCAGTTGCCACAGTGTCAAAACGTTAGGTTAGGGGTATTTTTGCTTACTTTGTTAACGGTAGGGGTAAGTTTTAGATGTAAAGTGAAACGGAGGACAAACGTGCATTATTTACAATAGTACATGGGCAATAATGACCTTTTTCCCTTTAGAGTAAGTAATACCTATGAGGAGCACCAAGAGTGTGGCCTAACAGTCATAAAGTTGTAACCAAAACCATGGGACATCTTCTGATTTCAATTGAAGGGCAAAGAATATGCCTAAACTTGGTGAGCTTAGTTACCTCGGTACATGTACTGGAAAAAGAATGCAGTTACCAGAGTGCGCGCAAACAGATTAGGAAATCATGAGTGTTAAATATAAAGCCTATAGGTTATAAGTAGGGGTGTACAAATGTCGGGTTGGTTCGGATTTTACAATTATCAAATCAAACCAATTGTATCGGGTTATTAAATCTAAATACCAAACCAAACCAATAAAACTCAAGTTTTTCACTCTCATTTTTTTGGGTTTTTCTTGGGTTTTTGGGTTATTTGGGTTTTTCTTTGGGTAAAATTTTTGTAGAACAAAACATATAAAGTTGTGCACAAAATATTTCTTTAATCCTAGTAGATACAACTACATAAAATATTTTTTAAGAAAATAATACAAAATATGAGATTCATGGCATTATACTAAAATATTCAACAATAAAGACAATAAAAGTATGTAATATAAATATTGCTAATTAAAAAGCCATAATAAAAATAAACATAATCTAAAAGTAATAAGTCATAATAAAATAAGTAGACTAATAAGAGAGTGTTAATCACATGACTAAACGCTAAAGAAAAAATAAAAATATAAATATTCAATACGTTCCCGTTTATAGTATTGAATTGAATGTCTTTTGTTGGCATTAATATTGATTTGATATTGGTTTAGGCTTTTTTAGCACTAGTATCTATGAACATGCATTGCACGTTAATAATGACACGTGATGGTTTTAACAACTTTATTCATCTGAAAGCTGAAAAATATTATTACATTAGCATGATATGTGAATTTAAAATAAAAGGACATCATTAGAACTTAGTCAAATGATTTATTTAGTCATGTTAGTTAGATAATTATATATTATGGTTTAAAAGTATTTAATTTGATGGTATCTTACCAAACACTTCTTTGTAGATGGTTTTTTTTGTGTATGTTTCCTTCTAATGCTTTGGTTGCTCTACCATAAGCAGAATTCTTGTTGTCGATATTAATATTCATTCCTCTTGAAAGTGCAACATATAATTGTTCGTGCAAGAAAACATATTGCAATAAATATAGCCTAATATATAGAAAGTTTATCCTTTTGCTTTATTTATTATAATTGTAAAATATAAAAATACCGAAAATTATACTTTCGGTTAAATCTTTTGATTTGAGGCCACTAAAATAATTTTGGAAAGCTAATTTTTATGGTCTTTGATTTCGTCGATTTTGTAACTTTTGATAGTATATAACAGAAACCACCTTCCATGCCATTAGTTTTTAGTTTACTGGTATTCAATATATCTCTAGGGGCAATTATTTCGATCATTTAACACTTAGCAATAAGTGCTTCATCACATATTATCAATTTTGCTTTCCTTATAAATTTAGCATTGTTGCTCTGTTTTGATCTATTTGTGATGGTTATTTCAGTTATTTGAAGAGGTATATCAGATCTAAAGTGAGTGGCCTCATAATAAAATCGTTGTTGGTACATCATTTGTTATTATTGCTAACAGTATCATGCCTCTTGATTTGACATTTGCAAGTAATGCATGACATAGAAACATTTTCGTTTCTGCTGGAGGCATCTACAAAGTATAATCCTGTATAAAAACCGACTCTTTATAATATAGTCTTGAAAGCTTGATTGTGCTTTAGCATACACTTATATGGTTGATTGATTCTTAATACTATAACAATATTTTTTTACTTTGTGTTCTAATTTTTTTTTTAACTCTAACGTTCTTTCTATAGAATAAATGTGTGTACCCTAAGATTTTTCTTAACTTAGAAAAATAATTTCTCATATGACAAATTTTAAAAATAATTGAACTGCATTCTCTTGCTAAATAATTAATTGAAAGATTTAATTATTTGGTCTTTACAAAAAAAAATAGTTTATTATATGTTGATTCAAATTCTTAATATTAGTTCATCTCATGTTTTGAAGATTTAATCTTAATTAAAATTTTATCCACCATAAATTTTTTTTCAAAGAGTAAAAAGATTGATCATATATTCTAGATCTTTACGTTTGCAGAATCATTAGTGGTATTGTCTCTTACCAATTATTTTTCTTTCTATTTCTCACACATTTATATTTTTAGATATTTTCTTAGTTGTTGTTTAATAATTGGATATATTTTTAAATAATTAATTAAAAATATATTATTTGAGTAAAAAACAATTCAAATATAATATAAAAATATATTATAGGGATATTTTTTCTCAATTTCAACGGTTTATGTTGTCCATTTAATATTACTTTTATTTTCTCTTAGTATTGGATATATGGAGTGGTAATATACTATCAATATGGAGAATTTTATGAAATTTATTTTATTAAACTTTCCTACATAATTTTAATAAGAAGTTAATAGACAAATTTAATTTTTAAATATTAAATATTAAATAAATTAATAGAAGGTCATGTAGTCCAAAAAACATGTTAGTTTAGTTATGTTAATATTATCTAATTACCAAATTATCTAATATTGAACTATTTTTTAAAATATTTTATCTTTCAAATCATGAAATTAGCCATGTAATCATAATAAATTCAGTTTGAATAGAAGTTTGCCCAAGAGTGTTATTTCTTTGTTGTTAATTATCAATAGAATTCATAAAGATATTTATAAAATTTGAATAGGTTCGTTTACCGTTATATATTTTTGTTGAAAAAAAAAAGCCTAAACCAAATTAAAAACCAAACCGGATACAAAAGGAAATATTACAATTATTTCCAATACTATAGCTATATTTTAGGGCTATTTTGATAAACCGACATTGTATTCATGCTTTTATAATAATATAGATAGATATAGATATAGATTATTTAGTTTACAAATGTTAATTGCTATAAAACTTATTGGAACATTCAAAAGTTCTAAGTCCAACCTTGAAATAATACCTTAAAAAGATAAAATTATGAATTTTTAAGGAAATATTTATAAATTACATCACAATAAATATATTTTTAATTGCTTAATTGCTAATTACATCACAATAAGTATATTTTTAATAACAATAATATTTATATTGTTAATTGCTGATAAGGACTGCAAATGCATAGACACAAAAAGTTATGGTTGTCCGCTATCAACGGTTCATAGCCTAATCTCTTTCTCTACATTATCCTTTCTCTACATTATCCTTTTAAAACCGTAGCTACTTGAATTGATGATTACCTCAATCGGAGATATTTGCACTTGGAAGTTACTCGTGTTGTTCTTTGTATGGAATTTGGCACACCGTTACATTAATCTAACTATATAAAATTAAAAAATTATAGTAGTGTGTTTTTAAGTGAAAATATTATTTTTGTAAAGGGTGAGACAAACATAACAACCTGAATAATCCCAGATGCAGCTCTTAACTGCCCAGCTATGCACGATCACAAACATAAACAAATGAGGCATCGCTTGTCTTAGTGAGCTCGCAAAAGAGGAAAGAAGGGGAGGAGAAAAAAACAAACTAAGGACTTAATGTAATCCGTGTAGATTTGGTATTTTGAAATTTCAAATACGGTGTAACGACGTTATAATTTATACGAAATACCATAAATGTATTTGATTAAGTATAACATGATCCTGTCGCTTTGGATACCCATTTTTTTCCTTCTTTTTTCTCAAAAATTTATTCACTTCTGACTTCCCAACATTTTATCAAATAGTGTATATCTAATCCGGAGATACAAGGGACTCCACCTGAACAGCAATGCTCCTTACTACTTGTTCTGCTGTATTTCCTCCTTATCTCCTCCTCTGATCAAACAGTTAACTTTCTAATACGTTTGTTCATTTGGCAGTTTAGAATCACAGGGACAGGTTTATCTTAAAAGAAGGCAATCAGATTTCTGGACATGCTCTATGAATGAAATGCTTACAGGAACAACAGCTTATAATGCTTAACCATCTATGTTGCTTAAGCCAGCTTTCTTTAGTATATGCAACTATCCAAAAACACACAGCAGGAACCAGACAGCTGAATCAAACAAGACATAAAAGACGCCTGCCAATTGTTTACAATCCCGCAATAAGTTTTTTGAGTTTTTGGACAGTTCGGGTGCTTTCTTTCAGTGGTATTAGCTTCCTTGAAGCTCATTCTGATGGAAGTATCTAAATTGGTCAAAAGATCTCAATTACTATGGGGACAAAGCAGCATCTTTGTTTTATGTTATCATTACAGAATACTTTCATCCTTTACATAAACTTAGAGTTTGTTCTAGGTTTGTTTCAAATGTAATTTGTATATTCGATTGGCTATCATTGTTTGATAAACAATAGGATCAACATCATAGTTTCATCTCATCATAGTGGTCAAATACCATTTGGTTACCATATTTGGTTAACCAAAATGTATTTTCATCTTATGTGTGGAGGTAAGGTTTATGTCCCCCTCCAATGTGTTGTACTTATATTTCGTATTTATGAAAATCATTAAAAAAAAAAAAAAAAAAAAAAAACAAGGGACTCCATCATATTTTTCGGAATCGAATAGAAACTTTTGAGCCTTACATATTTCTCTTATCAACCTTAAACATTACAATTATATTATAATTCTCATCTTAACTATTAATCAATCATGATGAACAATTTAACCGTTGCTTTAGAGAAAAACATCGTGGCTTTCTTATTTTTCTAAGTTATAACACACCTCAATTTATCCAGAAAAACATCGTGGCTTTCTTATTTTTCTAAGTTATAACACACCTCAGTTTATCCAGAAAAACATCGTGGCTTTCTTATTTTTCTAAGTTCTAACACACCACAGTTTATCC
>MU739167.1:29641-48981 GCA_026770625.1 Nicotiana glauca
CCCCCCCGCCGCCAAAATTTAAAGGAAAAGAAAAAGAGAAAAAAAAACACGCATCAAGCAGACATAGATTGAAGTACTTAAATCTTAAGCAAGTGACAGTCCATCATCCATCGCTATTTGACTATCTATTTTTGGTCTACCAAACACACAACGAATATGGCTACCCCCCTAAATGTTTCTTTCCATAAACATTCAAAAATTTTAACAATATTACAACATGAATTCTATTTTGAGTATATAATAAAAACAGAAAACGTTAGTTATTACTTCCTGTATGAGGAGCAGTCGAACAAATTTAACCTTGTCTTGTCTACTTTTTTTTTTTTTTTTTTTGGAGTTCTTTACTTTGCATGTAGCGCTTAATATGTGATAGTATCTAAATAGATTAACGACTTATTGAGAGATCTAAACTAATTTGGTCAGCATTATGTGAGCCATGCATGAACCTTGAGAATGCATTTCTACGACTTTGAATCTCTCTTTTATGATGGTTGACGAATTCAAAGGACAAAATACAAATGTTTATCTTGGAATTGGTGGAGGAATGAAAAAGAAAAGAAAAGGAGGAGAGACCACTATTAGAAATCCGAAAAAAAAAACAACCACAAAAAGCGACCAAAGTTAGTCGCTTTCAGGTCACAAAGCGACCAAAAAGTGTTCAAATAGGGCTCATCGCTATTTTGCTGGTCCCTTTACCTTGGAGACCAAAGTTGGTCTTTAATTGCTAATTTGGTCTCTAAGGTAAAAGGACCAAATATTCCGGGTAAACAACATACGGACCAACTTTGGTCGCTTTAGTATTTTAATAATATAAATTTAGCGACCAAAGTTGGTCTCTAAATTTAAATTATATTTTTTTTATATTTATTATTAATCAAAATATAGTGACCAACTTTGGTCTGTAAACCAAATATTATAATTTAAAATCTGAAAAATAGCGACCAAAGTTGGTCTCTCTTTGTTAATTTTTTTAATTTTTTCTGGGCAATAACGACCAAAATTGGTCGCTAATTTCAAGATTTTAATTATTTTTTAAACTTAAGCGACCAAAATTGGTCGTTATTGTCCAGAAATTTTTTTTTAATAAAATAGCGACCAAAGTTGGTTGCTTTTTAGGAAATCTAGGTTAATTAGCGACCAACCTTAGTCGATATTGCCCAGAAAATATTTTTTTTAAAATAGAAAAGCGACCAACAACCGACCAAAGTTGGCCACTTTTTTGGGTATAATTTTGGCAGAAACTGCCTGTTTTGGCAGCTACACCATCTGCCAGCATACCAAATTCTCTATTACAAGCAACAACAACAACAACAAATACCAACAAAAAAATCAACATCAACACAACAACACAAACACAACATTAACAACAACATTAAAACCAACAAAGTATAAAATTCAATAGAACTAACACATTAAGCTAACAAAACTAAGTTAATGCTTATTACAAGCCCATTCAAAAAAAGGTTCTATTTGTCGAGTTCAAATTATAAAAAAGTCAATGAGTGTTTTGTACATCATTATCATCACTGTCTGATGAACTTTCATCACCACGACGGTATACAGAAGGGTCTACTTGTCGAGGACAGGAAGAACGATCACGGGGAGGATGGGAGAAACGAGCATGGGGAGGACGGGAAGAACGAGCACGGGGAAGTCGAGCCTCTGGCGATGACTCACGAGATCGGGAAATCGGAAAACTTTCAGAAGCTAGGAGAGATTTGAGTTGCTCTTGCATGCCTTGACACTGAGCTTGCATGCCCAAGTACTGAGCATCTCTAAGCTTTTCTCTTCCCTTGGCTGCTTCTAGCTCGGATATGAGCTTTGTCACAGTCTCCCGCATAGCGGAGAGGCTCTCCCCATCAAGTTGCTCGCCTTACGAGGAAGTCCCTATTCCTTGCATTCCACACTTATAGCGATGTAATTTCTTAGTAGGAAGCCCGTATACCTTCCCCCATTTTGGACCGCCAACAACCTCTATCCATATTTTTTCAGCATCCTCGTCTGAAGGTTGGATTGGCTTGCCCGACTCATTAGGTGGCTGACTGCGTATGAATTCCTCCACTTCATCTGTGAAGCGACCCTATAAAGAATAAATATACTTTGAAAATTAAAATAAATTAAGCAATTACGTATCAATCTTCTTTGTATTGTCCCTAGGCTGATCGCACCTCCAGTGTGCAAGGATCCTCCCTTCTCAGATGTACGAGTTTTCTTTCCTTTTTCACTCTTCTCTAAGAACTTTGCGGTAAACCATTGCCTTTGAAAATCCTCCCATAATTCTGAAGCAGCCAGCTAGGCTTCTGGTTCAATTTTCTAGCTTTGGAGAAACAATGCGACAACCGCTTGCGAGCTTTGAGATAAAAATTTGCAGCCACTTTCGTGCTATAGCGGTGTTCCCATACACACTTGCTCTGTATCTCAAAAGTTAAATATTATATGGAAATATCATAAATATAAATAATTATACTGCTTAAAAGAACATTTATATCTTAAATTGATTGAAAATTTGCTCCTTCAGTGAGAACGAGAATTCACTCCAAGTCGCAT
Organism: Nicotiana glauca; assembly: GCA_026770625.1. NCBI lineage: Eukaryota > Viridiplantae > Streptophyta > Magnoliopsida > Solanales > Solanaceae > Nicotiana > Nicotiana glauca. Next base: position 32,189 of record MU739167.1, read on the forward strand.
AAGGGCCACCATAAAGCTTTCTGGTGGCTTTGGTGATTATCCTCGTAGTAATATTACTCGCCTACAATTTTAATAAAAAAACATATTAATATCTTAGTACAAACTATACAAAACAATAAACGTAAAAATAACAAATAACTCTTACCCCTCACCCTCAGGGACTATGATGATTCTGCCATATTAATCATAATGCACCTCCTCGTCATCATCAGTATCACCGTCTGAAGCATGTATATCAGAGGCATGTGTGGAAGGTGTAGGGGGCTTAGAGCAAGTATCTTGCAGGCGAAGCTGGATGGACCGCAAGTGGATGTGATACTGATTGCTGTGACCCGAGTGGATGTGACACTGATGGTTGTGATACATGTGGATGTGGCATGGAACGATGCGATCCATGCGATGCAGATAGGTGAGATCCACGTGGTTGTGAGACAAGTGGACTGTATGTCGGACGTATAGTCCTATGGCCCTGTGACGAAAGACTTGGTATCTGCACGAAGGTGTAGGACTCGTGATGCTGTGGCATCTCAGAATAGCCTTGGGGTGGAGTCAAATACATAAGCATAGGCATACACATCTCTAAAGAGAGTGGAAAAGATTGAGTATTATCTTGTACCCTCATATTTGGTTTCCCAGCCTTTTCTCGACCCCGAGAACCAGTAGGGTCATTGTTACCTCGACCCTTGCTTGTCATCTATATAATATAATACATATTTAGATTGAAACATATAAAGAAACTAGCTATAAACGAGAGTTATTAAAGAAACCAACTCTTTAAAGCTCATCGACGTATTGTTCCTCGTCCGAGAATTCTTTTTCCTCACTAGTTTGAGATTCATCAATTGATTCTTCTTCCTCGTTTTCTATAATTCTTACTTCATTTATATCAACTTCTTCCAATATGTGTTCAGGATGTTCCAAATCATTTTCTAAAAGTTTGTCCACTATTTGGTGAACACTGGAGATATCGTTTTGATATGCACATCTAACACATTCTCGACTTCCACCCTACCTACAGGCTTAGTTTTTTTTACAACTCACCAGCCGAACTTATTCCGCCGCAATGGATAAGGAGCATAATAGCCTTGGGGTGGAGGCAAAGACATAGGCATAGGCATACACATCTCTGAATAGGCTGGAAAAGATTGAGTATTATCTTCTACCCTCCTCTTTGGTTTCCCAGCCTTTTCTCGACCTCGAGAACCAGTAGGGTCATTGTTACCTCGACCCTTGCCTGTCATCTATATAATATAGTACATATTTAGATTGAAACATATAAAGAAACTAGCTATAAATGAGATTTATTAAAGAAATCAACTTTTTAAAGCTCATCGACGTATTGTTCCTCATCCGAGAATTCTTTTTCCTCACTAGTTTGAGCTTCATCGGTTAATTCTTCTTCCTCGTTTTCTATAATTCTTAATTCATTTATATGAACTTCTTCCAATATGTGTTCAGGATGTTCCAAATCATTTTCTAAAAGTTCGTCCACTATGGTGAAAACTGGAGATATCGTTTTGATATGCAACATCTAACACATTCTCGACTTTCACCCTACCTATAGGCCTAGTTTTTGTTACAACCCACCAGCCGGACTTATTCCGCCGCAATGGATAAGGAGCATAATACACTTGGCTAACATTATGTGCAATTATAAAAGGATCATAGTGATCATACTCCCTCGTATGATTAACCTCAATTATGTTGTATTGATTGTGTACTCATGTACCTCTTTGTTGGATTTGGGTCAAACCACTTGCATCTAAAGATTATCAATTTCTTAAATGGCTAACCAGTATATTCTAGTTCTATTATTTCTTTGAGCACACCATAATAATCAATATCTCCAACTTGGTTGCCATCACCACCTTGAACCCACACCCCATTGTTGTTGTTATTTTTATTTTTAGAACAATCCTCTGTATGAAACTTACAACCATTCACAACGTAGATAGATGTTGTTGTCATCTCAAGCCCAGGTCCCCAAGATATATCTTTCAAAAATTGATTTACACCATTATTTGGATCATTCACCTACATATTATTAGAAAAATTCATAAGTTAGCATAACTTTCAAATATTGTTTACCTACATAGTGTAGAATATTTTAAGGACAAACTTACAAATTGTTTGAATCACATAGCAAATCTCGTATATACAACATCATGGCCAAATTGACCCTCGAAGTGACTGTGGCACATCAGATATTTTTAGTAGTTACATTGAGATGTAATCACAGTAAATTTTATATTTGATAACTACTAAATCAATACTTACTTGAGAAATGGTACAACTTCGGCACAATTTAGCAACACATGAAGTGTAGCTGACTTGTACTCCATATCACTCAAACTTCTCTTTCTAACATCCTTAGAACATCAGCCTGATTGATTGAATACAGACATAGGCGTATATAATGGATCATTCACACATTCGACTGTGGGCCTATTGGGTCTATTCCTAGTACATGGCACATTACTCTCAAAATAATAAGAACAAAAATGAGCATTTTCCTTTGCAAGATAAGCTTTGCATATAGATCCTTCAATCATATTCCTCTACTTAACAAATTGTTTGTATTTGCCAATTGTCCTACATAATTTCAGGTTATCCAAGAACATTCAAATAAAACAGAAAATTACATCAAACTTATAATATTACCTCTCAAAGGGATACATCCATCTGCATTGAATAGGACCTCCAAGTCGTGCCTCGTGTACAAGGTGGATTGGAAGGTTTCCATCACATCAAAAAACCCACATGGAAATATCTTTTCCATCTTAGTAGAAGTTACACAAATGTTCTGATCCATCCGGAGTAGTTTTTTCCCCTTAATGTGGAAGAACACAAGTCTTTGAAAAACAAACTAATCTCTATGATGTGTTTCCAGATTCTTTCAAGCAAACTACAAAATGCAATAGGCACTAAGGTCCCCATGAAAACATGACAGTCAGGACTTTTCAAATGGCTCAACTTCCATACCTCCATATCAACTTTTTCCCCAAGATTTGATGCATAACTCTTCCTGCATTAGGTAGGGGTAGGGTTTGCGTACAGACTACCCTCCCCAGACCCCACCTGTTGGGATCAAACTGGGTTTGTTTTTGTCGACGCATAACTCTTAGGCATCTTCAATTTTGTTACCCAATCACAAATTTGCCCTCTTTCCTCCAAAGTGAATGTGTAACTTGCTTTGGGCTTGAATATCTTACCATTATTTTCTGTCTGCAAGTATGATTCAGGCCGCCTGCAATATTCTTGTAAGTCCATTCTAGCCTTCGGGTTATCCTTTGTCTTACCTTTGACATCCATCACTGTGTTGAATAAATTATCAAAATAATTTTTCTCAATATACATGACATCAAGGTTGTGACGGAGAAGATTATCTTTCCAATAAGGCAACTCCCAAAATATACTCTATTTCGTCCAATTATGAGTAACACCATATTCGGGGAATCTATAAGGTGGAGCTTCAGTAACTTTACTGAAGTTCTGGACCCTCTCCCAAATTTGCTCACCTGAAAGTATCGGAGGTGGAGAATCATATTCCATTTTATTCTTTTTGAATGCATTTTTCATCCTTCTAAACTCATGATCAGGAGGTAAGAATTGACGATGACAATCAAACCATGATTGCTTTCGGCCATGTTTTAAAGTGAACACTTTACTATTTTCCATGCAGTAAGGAAAAGCTAGCTTCCCAGCAGTCATCCGCCCAGACAACATTCCATACGCAGGAAAATCATTAATTGTCCTTATTAAATTAGCACACAAATTAAAATTCTGCTTGGTTTATATGTCATATGTTTCAACACCATTGTACCACAATTGTTTTAGCATATCAATCAAAGGTTGAAAATAGAAATCTATCAAACTTTTTGGATTACGTGGATAATACAATTTAGGAATATATATGGACTAGTCATGCACAACACGGGTGGTAGATTATAAGGTGTAAGAAAGATAGGCCAACATGAATATGGTATCGCAGATACAGAAAAAGGCATGAAGCCATCCGCACATAGACCTAACTGAATGTTCCTTGGTTCACTAGCAAAATCTGGATATGTCATATCAAAGTTCTTCCAAGCTTCTCCATCTGAAGGATGACACATAACACCAGGTGGTCTTTTATTTTCAAAGTACCATCTCATATGAGGAGCGAAACTCATCGATGCATATAACCTATTTAACCTAGGTATATGAGGTAAATAATGCATCGCCTTGATAGCGACCATATTCCCGCTGGAAAGCCTCTTGAAATGAGGCTTTTCACAAAATTTACAACTGCTTAAATTTGCATAATCTTTATAATATAACATGCAACCATCTTCACAACAATCAATTCTCATTGACGAAAGTCCTAACTTAGAAACTAATCTCTTTGCCTTATAGAAATCACCAGGTAATTCAATATCAGGGTCAACTAGTTCACTCATAAGGTCAATGAAAGATTCCATAGCTGCTTGAGAAATATTCCAATCAGATTTGATACTTAGTAATCTAACTGCAGCAGATAGCTCAGAGTGCGGACTTCCACTATGTAGTGGACGACTAGCTTCCTCTAACTGTTCAAAAAAATGTTTTACATCATCATTAGGAGTTTGATTAACATTTTCATTGGGCTCACCCCCTAAGTGCATCCCAAAAGCATCCTCAACCATATCATGAATTCTAGAATCAAGATTTGTATTCTCCACTGACCTACTACTTTCACCCATAACCATGTTATGAAATATCCCATGGCTACCATCGATCTCTCCATGATTAGTCCACAGAAAGTAATTTGCTATAAACCCCTTCCTATAAAGATGATGCTTAACTTCCGCTGGTTTTCCAAACTTCATATAGTTACACCTAACACAAGGGCACCTAATTACTTCTTCACTTAGGTATGGTGGAAGTGACATTGCATGTCTAATAAAGTCATCCACCCCTTCTACAAAATCCTCCCGCAATCCCTGCCGATTCGGATAATTCCTATTGTACATCCAAGTACGATGTTTCATCTACACAAATAAAATAAGAATAAATTAATTTAGTTAATTCATATCCTAATATTTTTTAGTTAATTAATTTCATATTCTAAAATTTCAATCATATCCTAAAGTTTTAATTCATAAACTAAAAGTTTAATTCATAAACTAAAAGTCCAATACATAAACTAAAAGTTCAATAATATTCCTAAAAGTTCAATTCATATCCTAAAAGTTCAATTCATATCCTAAAAGTCCAATACATAAACGAAAAGTCCAATTATATTCCTAAAAGTCTAATTCATATCCTAAAAGTTCAATTCATATCCTAAAAGTCCACTTCATGATGTATACCTTAAATCAATTTATAAATTAAACAATTTAAATACATTAATTTGAGTTCTGTTAAGAACCCTAAGTTCATAATTTAAGGTAGTTCATAATTGCTACTTTAAGTTCATAATTTATACACTAAATAATTTAAATGCATTAATTTGAGTTCTATACCTTAATTCTAAATCTAATGTAGTTCAAACCAAAAACCCTAAAAATTATAATTTTAGGTAGTTTAAATCTAAATCTAATGTAGTTCAAAAATCCTACTTAGTCACACAAATACTAGATAGACAAAAACTCTAAAAAATTACATAAAATTATATTCCAAAAATTAAAAATCAAAAAGCCAATAAAGTAGATTATTAACCTTGAACAACAATGGCAATGGTGGCATACGGAATAGAGGCGGGGCAGTGGTGGCACGCGGAACAGAGGCGGGGCAGTGGTGGCGCACAGTATAGAGGCGGGGCAGCGGCTGGGGGATGTGATGACCCAAAAGGTCATCACTTATTTTAAAATTAAATTTTGTATTTTCAGGTCTTAAAACCCTCTTTCAGCATCACCTTGAATTGTGTGCGCAGTCCGGACGCGTAGCCGAAAAGTCTATATGTGAAAATCTATGAAAAATGATAAATTTTGACTATAAAATTAATTAATTTGAATTCGGTCAACATTTCGGGTAAACAGACCTGAACCCATGATTTGACAGTCCCGAAGGGTCCATAGGAAAATATGGGACTTGAGCGTATGCTCGGAATCGAATTCCGAGGTCCCAAGCCCGATAAATGAATTTATGAAAGAAATTATTTTCTGAAAAATATAAAGGTTTTTGAAAGTGCAATGTTATGTGAAACCTGTGGTATTGGGCCCGTATTATGGTTTCGAAGTCTGATACAGGTTCAATATGATTTATATGTGTAGTCGGTAAAGTTTGGTAAGAAACGGAATCCATTTGACGTGATTCGGGCCTTAAATGCAATATTTGATGTTTAAGAAGTTTTGAGAAATTTCATTGATCTTGAGATTTAATTCGATGTTCATGATGTTATTTTGGTGATTTGATTATACGAATAAGTCCGTAGGATATTTTTGAGGTTGTGTGTATGTTTGGTTTGGAGCCCCGAGGGCTCCGGTCACTAAGTGTATTTTGGACTTAAAAAATTACAGATTTTTTAGTTGTGCATAGCAAGCTTGCTGGTTTTGGATTTGCGAAACCTGGCTCGCAAATGCGATATTGCAAATGCGAGCGGCTTATCGTAATTGCAAAGAAAGCCTAGGCCAGCTCCATCTCGCAAATGCGAGGAAACCAATCGCAAATGCGATTCCCCTTTTCCCAGCCTGTAGTCGCAAATGCGACGCCCCTCTCGCAATTCCCAACTCGCAAATGCGAGAGTCCTTTTGCAATTCCCAAGCTAGCAGAGGTCGGGGTTCGCAATTGCAAACCCCTGTTCGCAATTCCCACATCTGAGACCTGCAACTTTTATACTTAGACAAATTTTAACCCATTTTCACATCTTTTCAAAACACAAACTCCCTAGGGAAATTTTTCAGGAACTAATCTTCTTCCAAATCGATTGTAAGTAACTTTTAACTTGTTTCCTTCAATCATTAACATCTTTTAACATGATTTCAACTTTAAATCAATGAATTTTATGGGGAAATTGGGTGTTTTGGGTAGAACTTAGGTTTTTTTTTTTTAAAAAGGGGGGATTTGGACCTCGATTTGAGGTCTGATTTCAAAACAAATTATATATTTGAGTTTCTGGGGGAATGGGTAATTGGGTTTTGGTTCGAACCTCGGGTTTTGACCATGTGGGCCCGGGGGCAATTTTTGACCTTTTGGGTATAACTTTAGAAAACTCATCTTCATGCATTAGAATTGATTCATTTAGCATTTATTGATGTAATTAAGTAACTTATGACTAGATACGAGCGGATTGGTGGTGGAATTAAGGGGTAAAGCGATAGTTGAGACGTGAATTGTGTTCGTGGCATCGAGGTAAGTATTTGGTCTAACCTTAGCTTGAGGGATTAGGAGTCGAGTCCTATTTGTTGTGTGGTAAATATTGAGTACAACGTATAGGCATTGTGACGAGTATCTATGGATTGGTGTCTAGCATGACCATGAGTATTTATATTGTGATTATCATGACTTCATTGTATCTTTCATGCCTTGGTGATGGTTTCTATTTGTTGTGTAAAGTTGTGGAAGGAATTGTGACCTATGAACATTGAGGAGTGTTGGCTCAAGTTATATAACGAAGTGTGAAGGTATAAATGATAATTGAACCTTTAGAGCATTGGCTCGAGTTATGAAGTGAATTGTGAAGTAAAAGTGAGAAAGAGAAGAGATCATTATGTTTCCCCTTTACCGGGCTATTGTTGCTTTAATTGTTATTTCCCTTGTCGAGATTTAGTTGTTGTTTTGATGTTGTCCTTTGCCGGGACTTCTTGTTGATTTATTGTTCCCTTTCCGAGATTATTATTGCAAATTTCATTTATTTCCTTTGCCCTATTGTTTGTGATTGTTGTTTGGGTGAGGAAAGAGAGTTAAAGCACAAAGGGTGATGTCGTGCATTGTTTTTGTGAGGAAAAAGTGTAAAGCACGAAGGGTGATGCTGTGTATGATTGTGAGGAAAGATTGTAAAGCACGAAGGGTGATGCCCTGCCGCACGATGTACCATTTCATGCCGATATTATTGATTATTATGCGAGGACGAGAGTAAAAGCACGAAGGGTGATGCCGTGCACATTTTCAGTACTTGATTGTTTTGCTGAGGACGAGAGTAAAAGCACAAAGGGTGATGTTGTGCATTTATTATTTTCTAGCTCTTTGTTGATATTCGAGATATATTGTTTCTTCCATTTACCTGCTTCTTTCTATTCTGGATTGATATCTCCCTCGCAGCATGCTTCCCCTCCCATACTTGACTGTTTATTTCTGTATTCCTTTTCCGCTGTATATAGTGAATTGCATAGGTTTATTTGGTAGTCTGGTCCTAGCCTCGTCACTACCTCGTCGAGGTTAGGCTAGGCACTTACCGGTACATGGAGTCGGTTGTGCTGATACTACATTCTATACTCTTTTGTGAAGATCCCAATGCTGTTGAATTTGGACCATAGATTGAGTGGTTACCTTCAGTCCACACAGAGATTCAAGGTAGACCTGCAGGCGTCCGCAGGCCCTGGCGTCTCCTCTATTACTTATTTCCTATTTCTTCTCTTTGATTTTGAGACAGTATATCTTTTATTTTTAGACTTTGTATTTAGCACTCTTAGATCGTTTGTGACACTGTGACACCAATTTTGGGTGGTTAAGGCTCAATCGGTTGTAATAGCTACATGTTCAGATATTTTATTGCTTTCTTCCGCTTATTCTAAAGTTTTCGCTATTTACATGTTATTGCTTCATAATTGTTAAAAGGAAATAATTGGATAATGAAGTAATTAGTTCAAAGAATTAGCTTGCCTACCTCACATTAGTAGGCTCCATCACGACTCCCGAGGGTGGAAAATCCAGGTCGTGACAAGTGGGTATCGGAGCTCTAGGTTACATGGGTCTCACAGTTTACAGACAAGCTTAGTAGAGTCTGAGGGATCGATACAAAGACGTCTGTATTTATTCCCTATAGGCTACAAAGTTAGGAAAATTTCCCATATTTTCTTTCCTGTCATGCAGTTTGGTTTCTCAATGACTGATTGAATTTCTATTCTGTTCTCTCATAGATGCCAAGAATACGTGCTTCTTTATCCACTGAACAACAACTCGAGCCCCCAGTAGCATCTCCCACGTGGGGCAGAGGGCGAGGCTGAGGCCGTGCTAGAGGCCGAGGTAGGGGCAGTGCTCCGTCTAGAGCAGCAGCACCAGCAGCGGAGCCTCAGGTTGACTTTGATGATGAGGTGCCGGCCCCAGCAGCTCTGGTAGACCCAGCTCAGGTCCCAGAGGGGTTTAATACTACCCCAATACTCTAGGATGCTCTGATCCGTCTAGTGGGCCTTATGTAGAGTGTCACCCGGGCAGGCTTGCTTCCTGTAGTACCAGCCGTCTCTCAGGCGGGAGAAAGAGACCAAACTACTATTATTCGCTCCGGAGAAGGTAGCTCCCCAGTTTCAGACTCCAGCAGTTCAGCCAGTTGGAGCAGTTCAGCCGGATGTGGTAGCCCAGGCCGGTGATGGAGCAGCTATGTCTGCCGATGCTTTGTGGAGATTGGACAGGTTCACCAAGCTCTTCACTACTACGTTCAGTGGTGCATCTTCTAAAGATCCCCAGGATTATCTAGACAGCTGTCATGAGGTTCTCAGGAACATGGGGATAGTTGAGACCAATGGGGTCGATTTTTTTACTTTCCGCTTGTCTGGATCCGCCAAGACTTGGTGGAGAGATTATTGCTTGGCTAGACCAGCTGGATCACCGGCGTTGGCTTGGGAGCGGTTCATGCAGCTATTTTTGGAGAAGTTCCTCCCTATCACTTAGAGAGAGGCCTATCGGAGGCAGTTTGAGAGTCTCTATTAGGTTTCTATTACCGTTACCCAATATGAGACCAGATTCATCGACTTGGGTCATCATGCTCTTATCATACTTCCCACCGAGAGAGAGGGTGAGGAGGTTCATTAATGGACTAATTCAACCGATTTGTCTTCAGATGGCTAGGGAGACTGGGAGTGAGATATCTTTCCAGGGGGCGGCCAATGTGGCTCGGAGAGTTGAGATGGTTCTATCGCATGGAGGTGGTCATGGGTCGGACAAGAGGCCCCATCATTCAAGCTGATTAAGTGGTACTGCGTCTGCAGGTAGGGATTCGTATGGTATAGTCCATCCTCCTAGGCCTTTTCAGTCGGCACTTCAGGTTTCTCATGATGCTTCAGGTGGCCGTGGTCCTTAGATGCAGCATTCTGATCAGCAGTCCTACAGTGCACCACCAGCTCCCATTAGTGCACTGCCGTTTAAGAGTTTTTGAGTAGGTCATTCAAGTCGTAAGGGTCAGCAGTCTCAGCAGCCGAGGGCTTGTTACATTTGTGGTGATGTGGGTCACATTGCTAGGTTTTTCCCTCGAGCACCGAATACCTCTCAGCATCAGGGTTCCTATGCCATGGTTCAGGCACCGAGTGTTCCATAACCCACCCAGCTAGTTAGAGGTGGAGGTAGAGGTCCTAGACGTGGAGATCAAGCCGCTAGAGGTGGAGGCTAGCCACCGGCAGGCCTTCCCAGAGATGTGGTTCAGGGTGGTGGGGCCCAACCCCGATGTTATGCTCTTCCAGCCAGGCCAGAGGCTGAGGCTTCCGATGCAGTTATTACAGGTACTGTTCTGGTTTGTAGCAGAGATGCTTCCGTTTTATTTAATCCAGGGTCTACGTACTCCTATGTGTCATCTTATTTTGCACTGTATCCGATCGTGCCTAGTGATTCTTTGAGTGCTCATGTTTATATGTCTACACCGATGGGTGATTCTATTGTGGTAGATCGAGTCCATCATTCGTGTATAGTTGTGATTGGAGGTCTTGATACTCGTGTAGGTTTGTTTCTTCTGGACATGGTTGATTTCGATGTCATATTAGGGATGGACTGGTTATCACCTTATCACACTATCTTGCACTGTAATGCTAAGACTATGACCTTAGCCTTACCGGGTTTACCTCGTTTGGAGTGGAGAGGGACTCTTGGTCATTCTACCCGTAGTGTTATCTCATATGTGAAGGCTCGGCGTATGGCCGAGAAGGGGTGCTTGGCCTATTTGGCCTATGTTTGTGATTCTAGTGCTGAGGTTCCTTCTATTGAGTCTGTGCCCGTTGTTCGTGAGTTTCCTGAGGTATTCCCTTCAGACTTGCCAGGTATGCCACCCGATAGGGATATTGAATTTTGCATTGATTTGTCTCCGAGCACTCAGCCTATTTATATCCTACCGTATCATATGGCCCCGCCTGAGTTGAAAGAGTTAAAGGACCAGTTGCAAGACTTGCTTGAAAAAGTTTCATTAGACCTAGTATGTCGCCTTCGGATGTGCCAGTGTTGTTTGTAAAGAAGAAGGATGGGTCGATGCGAATGTGTATAGATTATCGGCAATTGAACAAGGTTACTGTCACACCTCCTTTTTACATACTCCATGGGAGGAGTATAAATAAAGGGAGTTTTTCCAATTAAAGGACAATCGAAACGAGATTTATTTTTTATTAAAAATCAGAGTCGCCACTTGGGAGATTTATGGTGTCCCAAGTCACCGGTTGAATCCCGAATCGAGGAAAATAATGACTCTGTTTAACAGTCCGCGAACCAAAAATCTGAGTAAGGAATTCTGTTACCCCGGGAGAAGGTGTTAGTCACTCCCGGGTTCCGTGGTTCTAGCACGGTCGCTCAACTGTTATATTCAGCTTAATTATCTGATTTTAGAATATTTTTTGAACCTATGTGCAAATTTTAGCTTTAAACCGCTTTTATTCGATTTTAAAGACTGTTGAAGGTCGTTTAAAACATGTCTTTGGATTGCGTCACATGAAATGCACCCGCAATCCGGAACACATCTTATTCAACGTTTTGAGATTTGGAATTGGGTCACATGAAATGCACCCCGAGTTTAGAAAGGTAAAATTATTAAGGAACGCGCCTAAAAACCACTAACGCGTTATTAATTTCGCGAGGACCATAGAAATTTGCTAAATGGCACACCTCAAGTTCTAAGTATTTTTAAAGACATAGTTAAAGAGGGCCACACAATTTATCATTTTATTTGGCGCGGCGCATCTCAATTAATTTTAAAAGGAAGTCCTAAATATGAGCTACTTTTAGCTATTAGGATTCGTCCCTGCTCCTAAAACTTAATTAGTTGACATTATGAATTAACTAACAACAAGGTATTCAAGGAAAAATGGGCCCCAAGATCAAGTCCAAACTCGAACAAGGACACTCCCCATTACTGAAGAGACCCTTAGCTCGAGTGTGCCACTTAACTTGAAATCCCCAAAGTCCACCATTTAATTATTAACAAACCAATTACTATTTCAGTTCTGGTCCCAAAAAGAGCCCATTCCACATGAGGCACACCAAACAGACTTCACGAAAGGGGGCTCACTTCGAACCCATGTGACAATGATCAGACTAGCTACTTTGTAGCAATTATAATACACACGGAAACTCAACCTCCCAGCTTAATGTTCACAAAGGATCTCAAAGTACCAATATTATGCTTAAAGGCAGTCAAAATTTGATACTAAGTTATGAGACCTCTTGAGTCATACTTGCATTGAAGAATATGATCCATTAGCAGCTCATTCATTATCACCCTATTATGTTCATCTACACAATCCTGAACGAAACAACATTTATGTGGTTTTCAGATATACACAAACACCTATTAATACCAATTTCCGTTGGGGACTTGTTCCTCTAATCTATATTGGCCATCTCCATAAACATGAATCATGAATGCATCCTAAAAACATACATCAATTTTAAGCATGACTGAAAACAGATCTAGATATGTATGAGTCGTTTGATTTATCTAATACCATAACCCCCTAAAGTAACATTCAGGTCCCATCATTAATGACCAAACTCACAATTATAGCTAACATTCAACAAATAGCAGGCCAAGGAGTAACTTACACAAGCTGTAATTATACTAAGCTTGACAATACAGGAGCTAACTCAAAAATGGAATAAAATGAACATATAAACCTAGATCTATCATTACTGTCAGCAACATATATCATGATAAAACCATATGGAGTTATCCACCAAATGTAAACAATCATTTACAGCACATTCCCTGTAACTACATACGAGCCATGGATTGAAAAGAAAGGAAGAACAGAGGATTTAACAATGGGATATCAAACTTCATTCAAACTTGTATTTCGCATTATACATCAAGTGGCGTCCATGGGATTTTGGATAATACCTGGCAAGCAAAACAATAAAGAGATGAGAGGATCAGTAGTGCAAAGCAGTAACACTCAGCACCAAAATAGCCAGTAGAACAGTAAACCCAGATCAAATAAGCTCAAATCCAAGTTGAAATCAACCCCAAAGGTGATCAGGATAAATCCATTTAAACCAAATTCGCAACCAAACAATATTGAAAGAAACCAGCTAACAAAAGTCCAACTCAGACTGAACCAAAACACTCCAATGCCCTATTGATTCAACTCCTTTAGAGCTTCTGATGTTTAGAACTTATTTCAGAATTGAGACTCTTAGGAATTTCAGGAAAATTTCAATAGAGTAATGACAACTCTCTCTTCTCCCCCTTTTCAGGTCTCTAAGGTCTGCCTGTTTTATACCCAAAACTTAAACCTTTTCTAGCTCATAAGAGCACTAAATGCCTGTAATTTCAGCTTTTAATTAAAAAAATATTTCCCCCATGTTATTCTCTGTCCTCCAACCTCTAAAGGAACTAAGCAGAGTGTCAGCTCCAGTACTAGTTCCCTTTCTCATTATTTTAATTCATTGGTATGGGCACGCCTATATTTTAATCCTGGGGTGCCTTGACATCCGGTGTTGGTATGCCACTCAGTTCCAATTTCCCAAATTACCCCTAAAACCTTATTAATATTCTGAAAGTTCTAAGCATTCACAAATTAAGGCTATTCAATCCCTTATACAAACAAAATCTATCACAGTCCGCCTTAGTTCTTAATACTAAAATCAAAACAAATTCATCTTTTAACAAAACTGGCATGAATTAGTTTAAGAACTACTATTATGTGAGTTTAAATTATTGGTCAAACCAAACAAAATCAACAAACAGTCTATAAATTCGAAGAACTAAAACAGAGAATCATAGAACAAACTGACCAAATAAACATTCGATAAAAAATAAAAAGAAACGAGTAGAAGAAGATAATATTTACTAAAAAAGAATTATACAAAGACCTGAAATTTGGACACTCACCTTTGTCTGACCCCGTCTTGAATTTGAAACTTCAACTTTGAATTTGAAATCGAAATGGACCTTAATCGAGTGTTCTCGACTGATAACACACAACTAAGGTCGATCACGAACTCAACTACGTATTTAATCCTGGGATTTGGGTTTTTAGGGTTCATTCATTTGAATCCAGGTTCGAAGGTTTCTAGCCTGATTCAAAGAAAAATAGTGGTGGATTAGGGATGAGGGGGTCAAGGCGGTTGTGTGGTATTAAATGGGGACTGGTCTGAGGCGGCGCTGCCACCAGAAGGTGGTGGGGGAATGGTAACGGCTACTAGGGTTCTTGGTCTTGATTCAACATTCGAGCGGTTCTGGGATGATTCAAGGGAAATGGTTTTAGGGGTTGGGATGGGGAGGTTGAGGGGGTTCTGGGGTGTTATTCTGGTGGCCATCGGAGCCGGCGCCGGAAGAACTGTTTGGTTTTTCGAATATTCGAAAGGCTGGGCCAGGAGTCGACGGAAACGGATGGTGGATCGGGGATGGGGAGGTTATGGCGAACACACGGTGTAAATTTAGAGATGTTTGGACGCCGACCGCTGGCAAAGGCGATTTTCGACTGGCGGTTTACGACGGAGGGCGGTGGTGAGTTCCTAGGGTCTCTAAGGGGTGTGGAAATGGAGATGAGGGGGGTTTTGCCTGGGGGCGGGGTGTGGTTTGAACTTATATACTAGAAAAGGGAATGGATCCAGGCCGTTTGATCAAACGAGATCAATGGCTTGGATCGTTCACTCAAATGGAACGACATCGTTCAGTTGTAATAGAGACCGGGTTGGTCTCTAACAGGAACATGTCGGGTGAGGGTGAGGGTGAGACTCTTGGGACCGCTTGATCAAGATAATTCAATGGTCTGGATTAAAACGCCTAAAACGGCGTTATTTAGTCTAGCTGCGGATGGACTGGGTCGGGAAGGGTATTGGGTTGTGTAGGGATTGGTTTTGGACTGAGTTTTATCCGAGTTTTGTTTGGGCTGTGACTGTTTTGGCCCAAAAATTCAGGTCTTCTCTTTTTTGTTAATTCTTTTCTTTTATTTTCTTCCTAAATTATTTTAAAAAATTAAAAACCTAAAATTATAAAACCAAATTAACTTTAAAATACTAGTTATCTCTACACAACAATTATTGCAAATAATTAAGTACCAAAATCACACAATTTAAACATTAAAATGCAAAGTGCATTATTTTTAGGTTTTCTTCATTTTATAAAAATAAGTAGTTTACTATTTGACTCAAAATTATACAACTAAATCCTAAATGCAAATGCAACCTATTTTTGTATTTTCTTATTAATTGCTCGAATAAACATGCGCACACACAAATACAAGCAATAACTGAAAACCACTAAAATTCATGAAATTGCACACAAAGGAAAATTGTTTTATTTTGAATTTTATGGGAATAATTCTTATAGGCAAAAATCACGTGCTCACAGTTGCCCCTCTTTGTCAGGAAACACGAAGAGTTTTCGTGCAAAGATAAAGTGAGTGGATACGAGCGATTTTTTCCCATTTGAATATTCCGTGTGAAGCATTTTTTGAAAGATTTTGACCGAACCTCTGCTTCAAAAGGTCTCCTACATATCCTTGGCTTTAAAGGAATCATGTCAATGTAGTTCAGGAAGTTTTGGTAGCTGGGACTACCATGAAGCTGTGATTTACTGTTGTTGTTGCTGCTGCTACTGCTTACTGACCTCTTTATTACACCATGACAAAAATAAAGAAGTTAGACTAAGCTATGATCTATGAATTACAAAGACTTATTTTCAAATTTGCTCTTGTGACTGTTGTTGCCTTTGTTGACTTGTATTTTCTCCGAAGTTCTTTTGTTGCTAACTTGAATTGTAGTCTTCTCTTTTCCTCAGGTGGATGCCTAATTGCTGAACTCGAACTGCTTCTTCCCTTCCTATGAAATTTGAATTGTTTTCCTCTTGAAACTTGAATTGTCTTCTTTTGACCATTGTTGATTTCCCTTTTGTTCCTCCGGGTGGGTTCCTGCAATCAAAACAAGCAAAGATGTGTGTCTCCTACGAGTAAAACCACGTCACTTTGACTAGCAAATGCGTCTGCTAAAATAAAACCTAAATGAACCAAACTAAGAAGTGTGTCTCCTAAGGGTGAATTTAAATGATCAATATTAGGAAGTGCTTCTCCTATGGGTGAAAACTTCAGTAAAAATTTAGGAAATGCGTCTCCTATGAATGAACTATTAATTTAGGAAGTGCGTCTCCTACAAGTATATCCTGAAAGACACAAACTAAGAAGTGCGTCTCCTAGGGGTGAAACTTCAATGACTCGAACTAGGAAGTGCGTCTCCTATGAATGAATTATCAATTTAGGAAGTGCGTCTCCTATGAATGAATTATCAATTTAGGAAGTGCGTCTCCTATAGGTGAAACTTTAATGACTCAAACTAGGAAGTGAGTTTCCTATGAATGAATTATCAATTTAGGAAGTGCGTCTCCTACAGGTGAAACTTTAATGACTCAAACTAGGAAGTGCGTCTCCTATGAATGAACTATCAATTTAGGAAGTGCGTCTCCTACAGGTGAAACTTTAATGACTCAA
>MU739174.1:13317-26263 GCA_026770625.1 Nicotiana glauca
CCGATAACCTTCTACTACCTACCCCGACAAAGGATCTAGAGAGACGCGCAACCGGCTTGGGAAGAGCCCAACCTCTCTTTTTCAACTTCCGAGCACGTCTTACGTCTGTTGCTGTAGGCTTGTATCCCAACCCAAAAGTATCCAGATTCTTGGGCAAAGAAACTGGTTGGACAATACCTTGTAAATCAACCCCCAAGCCTTATCCTGGTACAAACCCGCTGTTTAATATTTCCGAGGCTATCATGAAGGTGGCCGCTGTGACTCTGGGCAGTGGAAGATCCTCGCCTTCAGAAATTTTATCTACTGAGACTGCATCAAAAATCTGGTAAACCCAGGGACCTTTGTCATCATCGATTTCTATGAATGGCAAAATGGCATCACCCACAGTGCCTGTACTGTCATCCCCGTGCACCACTATCTCCTGCCTATCCCACTCAAATTTCACCATCTGGTGCAATGTGGAAGGCACTGCCTTGGCGGCATGAATCCAGGGTCGCCCCAATAGAAGATTGTATGATACTGCCACATCTACCACTTGGAATTCCATGGTGAATTACACTGGGCTAATGGTCAATTCTAGTACAATGTCACCCACCGTGTCAGTACCACCCCCATCGAAACCTCGGACGCAAACGATGTTCCTGTGAATTCGGTCATGATCAACCTTCAGCTTGTTCAGAGTAGTCAAAGTATAGATGTTGGCGCTCGACCCATTATCAATCAACACTCGAGTGACCACCGAGTCTTCGCATTTCACGGTCAAGTATAGGGCTTTGTTGTGTTCTGTACCCTCTATCGGCAATTCATCATCAGAGAACGTCACCCTGTTTACCTCGAAGATTTTATGCACTATCCTTTCCAAGTGATTTACAGAGATTTTATCCGAAACGTGAGCCTCGTTCAGGATTTTCATCAGTGCCTGGCAATGGTCACTGGAATAGATCAACAAGGATAGCAACAAAATCTGTGCCGGAGTCTTTCTTAACTGCTCCACAATGGAGTAGTTTGGGCCTTCATTTTCTTCAGAAACTCCGCCACTTCTTCCTCCGTCACGGGTTTCTTTATCACCGTTGGGTTGGACCTTCTTAACTCTACGGGAGCAAAACACCTCCCCGAACGAGTTAACCCCTGGGCTCCGCATATTTCTTCCACAACCTCCTTCCCTTTGTACATCACCATCGCTTTATTGTAGCTCCATGGCACGGCTTTCTCGCTGATTATCGGCCTCTTCATTACTGGTCTGATAACAACCGGCCCTATGCATGCCGGCTTGCTTGGTACCCCTCGCACCGTTACTTTGACCGGTTCTAGATTCTTTGCAACAAAAGATGATCTCTTCCCCATGACCACCACTGGCTTGACATCTACCTTCTCCAACTGTACCGCCTCTGTTCCACTGGTCGACTTTTCTTTTGGGCTGGCACAGATCATCATCACCGTCTGCGAGGGTTTCTTTAGCTCCCCTCCTTCGTGCACAAGCTCGATCATGTGGATTTCGTGGTGTTCCGGCAATGGGTTCTGATTGATGTTGGGCGCCTCTGGTGTCTGAACCTCGATCTTGTTGGTGTCAATAAGATCTTGCACTGCACGTTTCAACTTCCAACACTTCTCGGTATCATGTCCGGGAGCCCCCGAACAGTACTCACAGCTTACCGAGTGGTCCATATTTTGGGGAAGGGGATTTGGCAATCTAGGCTCAATAGGACTCAGCAAACCCAACTACCTCAATTTGTGGAACAAAGCAGTATAGGTTTCTCCCAACTCAGTGAAGGTTCTGGGTCTCTACACCCTTTTATTTATGAAAGCCTGATTCCCCCGGAAACCTGTCCTTGGAGGGTTCTTGTAGACGCTTGGTGGTGGATAGGTGTTTTGTGGAGTGGGTGTGTATTTTGGGGAGGTGGATATGTGTTTTGGGGAGTCGGCACGCGCCATTGCGGGCGAGCCGGAGGCTGGGTGTATGCCTGGGCTTGATGGACGGAGAAGTATGGTTCTTATGGTGAGTAGTAGGGCTGTGGAGGGTAATTGGGAGTGTTTAGGTAATTTGGGTGATGGGGTCTGTATTGGTAGCGGGGGGAAGGACCTCTTGATCTGGACCAATTACCTGCCTCTATTGTTGCGACCTCTTCTCTTCTCTTCTTCCCGAGCGCACCTCCCGTGCCGCTCTGAATGGCCTGAGTGGTTGCTTTAGTTGCCGAATAGCTCAGGATCTTATTGGACTTAAGTCCCTCTTCAATCATACCGCCCATTTTTACCACCTCGTTGAAAGATTTGCCAACTGACGTCACCAGGTGACCAAAGTAGGTTGGCTCTAGAGTCTGCAAAAAGTAGTCTACCATTTCCCCCTCTCTCATCAGAGGATCAATTGTGGCTGCCTGTTCTCTCCACCGGAACCCAAATTCTCGGAAGCTTTCACCGGGCTTCTTCTCAAGCTTCAGCAATATGAGACGGTCAGGGACGATCTCAAGGTTGTACTGAAAGTGACCTGCGAATGCCTGGGCTAGATCGTCCCAGGTGTACCACCTGCTCGGATCCTGTCTTGTGTACCATTCCAGTGCAGACCCACTTAGACTTTGGCCAAAGTAAGCTATCAGCAGCTCATCTTTACCACCTGCTCCTCTCATCTTGCTGCAAAACCCTCGTAGATGTGACATAGGATCGCCGTGACCTACGTATAGATCAAACTTTGGCATCTTGAACCCTGCCGACAATTGTACGTTAGGGAAAGGACACAGGTCCTTGTAGACCACGCTGACCTGATTGCCTAACCGGAGCATGTTCCTGAAGGATTTCTCCAGGATTTTAAATTTTCTCATTACTTCGTCCTGCTCTAGGCTTTTAGCCGACTTTTCAATCTCCGCCGGGACCTCAAAATGGGGATTATAGGCATGTGGATCGGGTGCTTTAAATGTGGGTTCCGGGGGGTAATATTGGGTATCGTGAGCTTGAAATGATGGCTCACTAGATGATCTCTGTAACGTGGCTGGTGGGGGTCCCATAAAAACAGGAACATTTGGTGGGGGAGGGTTCTGATTGGGTGGTGGAGCTTGGGGATCATAGGGATTTCTTGCCTGATAGTAGTGGTGACTGGGGAAGCTTGTTGAAGGGCCGGGGGGAGGGTATTCCGGCGTGTGCCCTGGGGAAAGAGTAGGAGTAATGGGTGGTTCAGTCCCCTTTTGTACCCTAGCCAAGGCTAGCTGCATTTCGTTCATCTCCAGTCTCATCTTTTCCATTTTTTCCATTGCCTCCTTCAGGAGCTGACTTTCCGTTCTTTCCTCCTCAACACTTTGGTCTGAACTAGTCATGCTTTTTAGTATGGGCCCTTTGGATCTTTTTTGATAATGGTATGGTGCCAGTACGCTTTAGCAAACTAACAGATATTGGAAAAACAAACAAACTTGTCAGCGTTAGATTTTAACACATATTGTAATTGCACGTTGGGGGGATGCAATGTTCTTAGGCAGTTAACCATTTCTATCATGTGTTTGCTCCGACCGCATGCATCATTCCGGCTTATTTTATTTGTGCCTCTTTTGGACACCTTCTTTTCTCTCTATCTTTTTCAGAAACCTTCCATTATTTCAATTTTTTTCTTTTCTTTTATTCACTTTCTCTTTTCTTTTTTAGCGGTGGTCGAATCTTATGGGGATTGTCTACGTATCATGTCCCCGCATGAATCAGATCGGGCGTAGTTCTTCCACCAATGAGAAATACAAACGCTAATTTTGGAAAATTCATTTCATTACCGAAACATTCTATTACAAACTACCCACTTGGAAAAGGAAAAACAAAATACAGACTCTGCACTACTAGCATAATTCGATGTGAAAAGAGAAACACACGGACAAACAACAGACTCTTAAAACAACAAATACAGACATGGACTAGGGATACACTAAAGCTTTGAATTTTGGTGCCCGCGGGGCATCGTTCGACCTTTCCGCGGGCTTTGGTGTAAGGCCTCTTTGCAAGCTTTTCAATTCTTCCATGATCTGGTCGACGTAGCCCATGACTGAAGCAAATAGGGTAGTACGGGGCATTTCCTCACATGCTAGGCACCTTATGGTGATGTAGTGCCCGATCTCTTTGATTCTTCCCTGATTCTATCCCTTTCCAGAAGCAGTTGGTCTATTCGTTGATTTTTTGCCCCCAGCACTTGAGCGTTGTCTGCGAGCTGATCCTGGAACTTATTCATCTGTTCTTCCATTCGCGCCATCAAATCATAGCAACGCTCCCTATCAGCTCTGGCATCTCGGTCTTGTTTAAAGACCCGTTCTTTGAGAGTGGAATTTGTCTCTCTTAATATAGTAATGTTCCCTTCATAATCCCTCTTGACTTGCCGCAGGTGCTTTGCTCGCGCTACTGTACCTTTTGCCCATCTGGCTCGAATTCTCGCTATGCTAGCTTCTGCCCTTTCCAAACCCTCTTGGCTTTCAATGACCTGGTTTCTCAACCCAGCTATCATCCTTTTGTCGGCCCGATTTCTCTGTTGGTTGTTGGCATCCATTCTGACTCGTCGGATTTGGGATTTTAGGCCCTTGTTTTCTTGGGTCAACCTGTTCTTTTCTCCTGTATCAGCATCAACTTGCAAGCTATTTTCATATTTCAGGTCCCGAACTTGTTGTTTTAACTTGCCAATTTCAACCCGATAGCTTTCTTCTTTTGCCAACCAACCCCATTGCGCTTGTGATGATTCTGCGAAGTCTTGGACATGGGGTTTTTTAGTTGGCCTCTGGTGCTCAAGTACTCTCCTGTACCATGCGAGGTATTCCGTCGACACTTCGCCTTTACCCTGATCCTGCACACAAGTATCTATTTTCAGGGTTTGACATTCATTCCAGATTTTTCGAACTACCGCTTCAGGGAACTGCCCACTGGACCCAATTTCGACCACCTGGCCGCTGAGGTCCTCTTCCTTTGGGACTATTTGGCGTTGCCCCAACTGTCTCAATACTCGGTATGGCGCATATGGCTGAATACTTTTGAGACCCATCAGCAGTAAATGCAATTTGGTGGCTGACATATATATGATTTCATTTACGGGTAGCCATCCAAATGCCCATTCTATTTGGCTTGCGGAGGCGGAACGCAGGAGAGTTACCCATTTAGTGGCCCCTTCTGGCAAACTGAACCCGTCGACCCTTGTGGAAAACTCTTCTATACAAGTCTTTTCAGATTACCCATAGCTCATGAACAGAGGGCGATGACACAAGTGCTCGATCATCCACATTTGGAGCAATACATTGCAACCCTCAAAGAAACCCCCTCCGGCTTTGCAAACAGTAAGGGCACGGAAGATGTCTGCTATTATCATTGGTGCCAGAGTGTTGTTGTCTTGCTTGAGCAAAGTGCTGACGACCCCAGCAACTTGTACATTAATTTTCCCGTCTTTCCTACGGAATACCAGGAGACCTAGAAAGGCTATCATAAAAGCAATACACCTATGCCTTTCCCATTTCGGTCGGTCTTCCCCACTGCAGATTTTACCCTCGGGATTGTTGAACCCTCCAAGATGACCATATCTGTCGTATATGAATGACAAAGTACAAAAGCCCTCTGATAAATCTGGGTTGTGTACAGTTCTGCGGATCTTCACAGTGTCTAGGAACCTGTGTATGGTTACAGCAATTGGCGCAATAAGATACTGCTCTCTCATAGGAATTTTAGGACCCCCGATGTACCCTGCCAGTTCTTCCAGTGTCGGTGTGAGCTCAAAGTCTGAAAAATGAAACACATTGTGTGATGGGCCCCAGAATGAGATCAACGCACGTATGATGTCCCCTCTTGGATCAATATTCAGCAACCCAACCAGATCTCCCGAGTACAACTTGACTGTATCTTGCCCTGATTTTCCTAAGGCATTCCACCACATGCGCAAACCCAAAGGGACCCTGTTTATAATAGCTCCAGATGAATTCCAACTCGTGCACATTCTGCACATTTATTAAGGTAATTTAGATAAAAGAAAAACCTTTATTTGACTTAAGAAAAATAAAACTAGTTTTTTCCTCTTTCCCAATTTTAAAGAAAGGAAAGGCTGATTTTCCGAACACGGCCTTTCAGCACTTCAGGGACGAAAATTTTAAGGCTGTAGGGGTTAACCGGCCAAAAGCCTAAGAAAATAACCAAAAGTGGCCGTTTATGCAAAGTCAGCCTTCTGGTGTCCCTTTCGGGAACATTCGGCTATTTTTGATAAAACGGTATTACCCGACTTACTTAAGACTCTTTTTTTCTTATTTTTCAAAATAAAACCCGATATTGCAAACACGACCTTTCAGCGTCTTAGGGACGAAGATTTTAAGGTTGTGTGGGTCAAATGATCAAAAATCTCAAAACGACCAAGGGTGGCCGTTTATGCAAAGCCAGCCTTTCGGCGTCCCTTTCGGGAACATTCGGCTATATTTGATAAGGACGGCATCACCCAACTTATTTATAACAAAATTAGAATTTGACAATTTTGGCTATTTTTGCAAAAGGGGAAGTTGGACCCGACGAGGGTTGCCTACGTATCTCACACCCTGTGAGAATCAAACTGGCGTAGTTCGGGCCAATAGAACTGAATTTGAAAACAAGACTCTTTTCAAATGAATCAAATTAAAAACATTCCTTTTCATTTTTCCAAAATTTCAACAGAGTTTCGACACTACTTAGACAGTGGTTTTTTCCTAAAACAAGTAGTTATCTCTCTACACTGCTATTTTCTCTTTTTCCCTCTTTTTTTTCATTTTCCAATATTCCCAATTTTTATAAGCCGGTCAGCATACAAGTCTGAAGCAAATAAATGCATAAAACAAACAGGATGGTCTTTTTATTTCAGGTTACCTATCCTAGACGGACCCAACCCCTGTGTAAAGTCCCCTAAGTCAAATGCAACATGATGCAAATAAGCGTTCCTACTAGGGATCCGGCATGAAGTCAAGTTATTCTAGGTTAAAAACCTNCTCGAATTTCTAACCCTGAACCAGTGGTTTTGGGTTTGTCCCCAGCAGAGCCGCCAGAGCTATCACACCTCCTTTTACCGCCCCGCGAAGAGTGAAGGAGTTTTTCCCAACTAAAGGACAATCGAACGGGATTTGTTTATTTATTTCAGAGTCGCCACTTGGGAGATTTAGGGTGTCCCAAGTCACCGGTTTAATCCCGAATCGAGGAAAAGAATGACTCTATATTACAGTCCGCGAACCAGAAATCCGGATAAGGAATTCTATTAACCCGGGAGAAGGTGTTAGGCATTCCCGAGTTTCGTAGTTCTAGCATGGTCGCTCAACTGTTATATTCGGCTTATTTATCTGATTTTAACAATTATGCACTTATATGCAAGTTATAACTCTTTTAATGCTTTTATTATTGTTATTATTATTATTTTTGAGCAAGGAATTGCAATGTTGTGAAAACGTATCTCGAACCACGTCACAATCAATGTACCCATAGTTATCGACACATTTCGACTCCGTCGAGATTTGGATTTGGGTCACATAAATGCGCACCTGAATTTAAGAAAGTAATTTATTAAAGACGAGCCCTAAGCGACTAGCGTATCGTTATTTTGGGTAAGGCCGTAAAATTTTGCTAAACGACCCGTCCCGAAGTCTAAGTAACTTTACAATCACATATAGAGGGCCCCGCAGCTTGTGTATTTTTGTTTGGCGAGGCTCGTCTCATTTGTTATTTATTTTTTAAAAAAATAATTGCAACATCATGGGAATGCATCTCGAACCACGTCACAATCAATGTACCCGCGATTTGTCGACGCATTTCGACTTCGTTGAGATTTGGATTTGGGTCACATAAATGCGCACCCGAGTTTTAAGAAGGTAAAGTTATTTAAAGCGCTTACCTAAAGAGACTAACGTATTATTACTTTTGGGAAAAGACCGTGAGGTTCACTAAGCGGCCGATCCCGAACTCTATCCAATTATTATGTCCATTTATTGAGGGCCCCGCAACTTGCGATTTATTTGGCGAGGCACGCCTCATTTTATTTTAAAGGATCATCCTATAGTGACTTTGTTTTCCTATTAAGCTTGTCTCTAAAAGAAATGAAAGAAGAAAAAGATCCTAATTAAATTACATGCTTTAAACTTGTTATAATCGGGTTCCGAACGCGGTTTGCTAAATCAGAAAATAAACGCAGTAAGGGCAGTCCGTTTGCCAATTGTGGGCCCAGGTTCAGTGCATATAGTATTAAATGGGACCTGGGCCATCTCGTCCCAATAATGGGCCTAGTTAAATTACTCTACACTTTATTCACAGTATTGCAAAGCTGAAATGTATAACATGCTTCCTAATCAAATAATATCACTACAAGTTTCAAACGGGCAACTTATTGAATGAGGTAACTTAAATTGTTTGGCATTTAAAACAATCTAAACGGCCTAACATGCTTTTGAAGCATGCTACTCACCAAACAAACTGAAATAACAGAACATGTTACTACACCATCAATCCTTTTTTTTTCTTTAACTAAGCATACATGGGAAGTTTGCTAACTAAATTACTAAAATAAAAAAAAACTGTCTAGTTATACAGTTCTATGGCAGAATTTTACATGAACAACAGTGTTAGAATAACCTAAGTAACAATCAGTAACAAAAACTAAATCCAATTAAAACTTCAAACTCTTCATTCGTATTCATGTTTCATGTTATCAGCTTACAATGTATACCAGTTGTGTACCTGATATTAGAAGCAAAAGAAGAAGAGGAGTGATCAGCAGGGTAGCAGTAGCAATACACAGCAACAGCAACAACAAATGACCAGTAATAGACAGCAAAACCCAATAACCAATAGTAGCAGAAACCTAGGAACCAAATTCAAAAACCAAGCAGACACCCAGGACACTCGATGAAATAGTGTAGATAACCAACTAGATCCCCAGGAAAAACCAATTTGAAACCCAGCAGTACCAAAACAATCACTGGCAGAATGCACAGTGAATCAGAAGCCAAAGAACAAATGGAACAGTTCTGATTCTGTTCTTTAACACTGAAATAGAATCTCTCTCAAACTACCTGAACTTTTTGTGTAAGAATTCAACCTATATTACTCGCTGATTACCTAGCTTCTTGGGGTAAAAAGCCAGCCTATAAACACTCTATATCTCTGGAGTTTTTATGTTAAATTTCCAACCTAGACTCTCTGAAAATAAACTGACCTTCTAAGGTTGAAAGACCAGCCTGCTCTTAGTCAAAATGGCTCTACTTATAGCCTAGAGGTCTGTCTTGAAACCCACAGGACTAATCCTGCCCATTCCCCTTTGATTCCCATGCTTAAGTGCCTTGTTCTTGTTTTAATTCATGTTCCCCACTCTTGATTCCCTAGTGTTTCAATCAAGAGTCATGGGTTGATTAAAGTATTACTATTAACTCCCCATGCTCTTATATTTGGTTCCCCATTCCCTATTAAACTAAGGTATCTAATTAACCACTTGACAGCCCCCTTAAGTTGTTCTAATTACTGCCATATTAATTCCAAAATTACCCCTTAATTTCTCTGTATATTACTGTATTACCCTAAGATTTACAAGTCTGATGTTAGAACCTATATAATCTTAAACCTATCAAGCTAGTTTCTAGTCAAAAACCTAAGTTACTACAGCTATAGCAAATTCACAACCTAAGTTCAAACTCAAAAATCATATCATAACAGGGGTGTTAATCAAATGGCATGAATTGGTCATATTGGGAACCAATCCTGACCAATTCAAAACCAACTGATCAATCAGGTATATGCTAATACAAGCTAAGATTGAAGCAATACTGATCAAGGCATATCAATACAAGTTTTAACACATACAAGAGAAACATGCTGGTAATCATACTGGAACGAGCAAAATCATGCTTCTCTAGTTTTTAAGCAAATTAATTGATGACACTTATTTAATCGACTATACAAGCTATAACAGATAACAAACAAACACTGAACACACAAGCTAACAGGTTGATTCATGGCTTTGGGACAAAACAGGGGACTTATGAAACTATCTATTCGACGACATTATTCGAATCGAATATATAGTTTATGAACAGATACAATTAACAACAAACATAGAAAATCGACCAAATAAAAAGGTCATTTGAAGATGGACAGAATAAATAGAAAGACAAATCGAAAAATCAAATAAGCTAAACTAAATACATAACCAGACGTTAATAGAACACAAACAGAACAAAAGGAAAGGAAAATTTGCCTCCGAAACTTAAAATTAGACGGACCCAGGCTCAAGCTCAGACTTCGACCACTTTGAGGTCGAACGGACCTTAGTCGAAGTGTTCTCAACCGAGAACACTCCGATTAAGGTCGATTAGACCCCGAATCTCTATTTAATTGGACAGACTTCAACATTTGGTTTTCCAGGGTTCTTGAGGGTTCGATTTGGGGTTCGAACAGTTCTGGTCAGATTTGAACCAAACCAAGAGTGGTTTGGTAACGAGGGAGGTCAGGGGAGTGTCTGGTGTGAGTTTGAAGTGGATTGGGATAGGTTTTCGTTTGGCTCGAATCTTCAAATGAAGATTCGAGAAGATGGGGGAAGATTTGAGCCAAACGAGTGGTGGAATCGTGTTCAGGGTGGTTGAGTGGCTTAGGGGTGTTAAGATGGTGGCCGGCGGCGTTGTTGCCGCCGGGTTTCAGGCGAGGGGACCTAGTGGCGGCTAGGGTTTCGGTGAGGGGTGTTTGGTTCCGTCTCTGAGTTAGAGATAATGAACAGGGGGATTGGTTTAGTGGGGGGGGCTGGGTAGGTATTAGGCTTATATAGTGGAGGGGGGATTGATCTTGGCCGTTCGATCAAGCGAGATCGACGGCCTGGATCTCTCACTTAAGAGAAACGACGTCGTTTGGTTAAGTCGTGAGAATGGGTTGACCCGGGTCGAAATGGACCGGGTTGTGAGGGGAGCCTGGGACCGTTGGATCAATGGAGATGAACGGCTCCGATTAAACATACATGAAACGGCGTCGTTTCAACTTAACAGGGGCTGAACTGGACCGTTTGATTGAAACAAATCAACGGCCCAGATACGAAATGCCCAAACGACGTCGTTTGAGACGTCTGAGAGATCAGGCCTTGGACTGGGTTATTTAAGCATTGGGCCTGATTTCATTTCTAATTTTTTGGGCCCAATCCGAGTTTTCTTAATTTTTCAACTCTTTTCTTTTTCTTCTTTTAATTAACAAATTTAACAAAATTCTAAAATAAATTGTAAAACCAAAATTAAACTACAAAACATTAATTAACCCTTAACTACAATTAACACACAAGTTAAAACATTTAATTAAAAATAAAATCACACAATGGCACATTTAAATAACAAAAATAGAATAAATGCATATTTTTGTGATTTTCCCTTTTTAAAATCAAATTATGGTTTAATTAATTCCTAAATACACAATTAAATCCTAAATATGCATGCAACGTGTATTTTTGTATTTTTTTTATTTTTTTTTATTTTTTTTCCATTGATTAAACAAGATAAACATTCATAGACAAAAATAATTATCCAAAATGTTCACGCAAAAATTCTCAAAATTGTACCCAAGGCAATTTGCTTTATTTTTTCGATTTCTTTTGGAGTAATTTTCGTGAAGCAAAAATTACGTGCTCACAGTTGCTGGTATGGCGTTACAGGTAACTTCTCTGTTCTTCCGTATGTCGTGAAGTTGATTTTGATGCGTACTAAATCACATGCATGTATATATATATTCTTTTTTAGACCCTGGTTTTGGAAGTGGAGAGGAGGCGCCGTGAGGAGAAGAAAGCGACCGTTTTTGATAAGATGGTGGAGAAGTACAAATGGTATCGCTCCAAGCACCAAGCAGCGGCGGATCTTTTCTGGCAAGATCCAAAATTCTAGGTGTTCCGCGAGGGCCTCGAACAGAGGGAGGCACAGTTGAGCCGCAGGGCGGCGGAGCTGGAGAGAACGGATGAGGAGCTGGTGAAGGCTGTGGCTCGTAATAGCGAGCTGGAATCACTCTTCAAACTGAGGGAGAAGGAGTTGGAGCTCAGCCGTGGAGTGGAGGTAGAGGTAACTGATCTTCATCGTAGGGTGGCGGCTTTGACAGCCGAGCTCGAAGCTAAGGCGGATGAGATCGACATCCTCGGGCGTACTGCCCCGCCACGGCCCGCGGACGCGGCCCAAGATGCGCACGAGATGTGGATATATGCGGAGGCCAAATTGGACATGTATAAAAAACTTCTTGTTGCGGAACGTGCCTCTGAGGAGGAAGTTCGAGAACAGTGGCGCGAGGCTCGTGCCGCTTGTGTGGCTTATGGGTACAGCTTCAACTCTTCTAACTGAGAGGGCTACACCTCGGAGGATGTCAACCGACTCGAGTCCGACCAATGGTTTAATGAGATTTACCGCCTCAGTGGCGATGGTCGAGAAGGAGAGCGAGCGGATGGCGATGGCAAATTTGGCAAGGCTCCTTAGGACTTGTATAGGTTTTGCCTTTTTTCTTTTTTGGAATGTAATGGGAGTCCTCCATGGGACTAAATGTATATAATTTTTTTTCATAGTGAAAGAGTTATACTTTTGTGTTGTTCTTTGTTTATACGTTATTTGTCACCGTCGAGCTTGGTCGGCGCATTAGTTGTGACAGCTTTTGGCCCGAAGGATGTAATTTTAACTTTTATTGAAGCGTTATCCGTCGTCATCAAGCAGGGTCGATGATCACTGGCGATGGCCTTTGGCCCATAGTATGTAACTTCAATTGTCGTTGAAGTGTTATCCATCATCGTCGAGCGGGGTCGACGATCATTGGCGATGGCCTTTAGCCCATAGGATGTAACTTCGACTGCCGTTGAAGTGTTATCCGTCGTCGTCGAGCAGGGTCGACGATCATTGGCGATGGCCTTTGGCCCGTAGGATGTAACTTCAACTGTCGTTGAAGTGTTATCTGTCGTCGTCGAGCAGGGTCAACGATCATTGGCGATGGCCTTTGGCCCTTAGGATGTAACTTC
>MU739175.1:39683-90774 GCA_026770625.1 Nicotiana glauca
TACCTCATTGGGCTGAAGCTAAAGGAAAGTTCGCTCTCAACTGGCAGGGGCCATTTGTTGTAACGCGAGTGTTGTCCAATGGTGCATTGTATCTAACAGATGTGGAAGGGAAATGTGTAGCAATTGCTATTAATTCTGATGTAGTCAAGAGATATTATGTATGATTTCTTTATCTTTATGTATCTGATTATATTTGACATGTCTTGAAATTGAAATGATGAAGGCATTTTGTTCTACTATCCAAACACTTTATCTATTGCTATCCCTTTGAGCCTTATTATATTTTCTTTCATATCCCTCTTTCGGAATCAACAACAAAAATCAAGGATTGAACGGGGAAATCAAGTGGAGAAACAAAAGAAGAAAAGAAAAAGAGGAAAAGAAAAGAAATAAAAGAAAAGAAAAGAAGAAAAGAAAGAAAAAGAAAAGAAAAAAAGAAAAAGAAAAAGAAAAGAAAAAGAAAAAAAAAGAAAAGAAAAGAAAAGAAAAGAAGAAAAAAAAGAAGAGGAATAGAAGAAAACATCGCAACAATGAAGCGATTTGATGGCCTGAACTGCGTTTGACTTGATCCTGAAAGGGTACGTACGCAGCCTCACTGAGGTTCAGTCACAACCGAAGAAAAATCCAAGAATCCCCAAGAATGAAACTGGGGCAGAAGTTATGTTTGTTGTGAAAGATATGATTCCGAAAGTTGTAATTTTTGAACCCACGTTAAAATATTTTGAGCCTTTATACCTTTCTTTTAAAAACCATCCAAAAGTCACATTACGGTCCAAATAAAGACCTTCTGATCAATTTTAAGAATTGTCAATACAAGCAGGTAAGGTGATGCATGTTGTGGACAACACTCCGGTACCAGAAGAAAAGGAAAAATTGAAAATGAGAGAGTCTTATTGGTAAAAACCCACACAGGAACCGTAAGGCGATGTGAGTTGAGAGATATTAAAATGAGAGAGTCTTACTGGTGAAAACCTTCGCGGGCACCGTAAAACGAAAGTGAGTTTTCAGATGGGCAATTGAAGAAGGTATGTGGTTGAAAAGTGGCAAAACAAACGAGGTTTGGGTTCTGGTGCAAGTCAGATTGTGAAATTATGGAACAGCAAATGTGGCAATTGACAGTTGATTGGTTGGATAGACTAGGCTGGTTAATCCAAAATGCATGGCATGATCAATGGANTCCCACCTGAAGAACAAAGGGAATATCTTTTCAAATGCAGCAAGCAGGTACCCACCTGGAAAACAAGGGAAGTACAATCCAAATTCTAACCTTAAATTTTAACATCTGATAACATGATATGCCCAGTCACCATACTGGGGCGGGAAATCTTCTTTGGTTATCTATTTTGTTGTAGCAGGAGCCCACCTGAAGAACAAGGGAATACATTTTAAAGCAATCGCAAGCAGGAGCCCACCTGAAGAATAAGGGAATACCTTTTCAAGCAATCGCAAGCAGGAGTCCACCTGAAGAATGGATACACATTTCAAAACATAGTCAAGGCAACAGCCAGAATTCCATTGAAAGAATACAAGATACAAAATCAAGGCAATACGAGAACGCAAGATACCAGGCATAGATAGGATTTTTGTAAATCATAGAGCATAGCTTAGGCTAGCTTCTTTTTATCTTTACATGGTATAATAAGGGGATCAACAAGCAGTAACAGCAACAACAGCAGTGAAATCACAGCTTCATGGTAATCCCAGCTACCAGACACTCCTGAACTACATTGACCTGATTCCTGTTTAGCCCGGGATATTTAGGCAACCTCTAAAGCAGGGTGCGGTCAAAATTTTCAAAATGCTTCACACGGAATATGCGAATGGGCAAAAATCCCTCATTACCGCTCATTTGTCTTTGCACGAAAACTCTTCATGTTTCCGGGTAAAGAGGGGCAACTGTGAGCACGTGATTTTTGCCCTAAGCAAATTATTCCTAAAATCCAAACAAAATGATTTTTCATTATTTTTACAATTTTTGTTGATATTTGTTGCATTTGGTGTTAATTAGTTGCATAATAATTTATACTAAAATTACAAAAAATACATATGCATGAGGATTTTTTTTAATTTTGAAACAAATTAAAGAAAAATAAAAAAATAGCATTTTTAGTATTTTAATTGGAAATTACTATAAAATAGATATCAAATAAATTTTAGAATTTAATTAGTTTAACAATTAAATAAAATCAGAAAATATATAAAATTGGTAAAATAAAAATAAAATACAAAACACAAAAAGAAAATACAAGAGTGAAAAAACAAAGAAATAAATAAAGAAACAAAAGAAAAACTAAGTTGGGCTAATATAAAATCCAAGATGCCTAGCCCAGATAATAACATCCAATCCAGGCCCAAAATTAATCCTACCCGGTCAGCCCCAGTTGTAATCCAAACGACACCGTTTAAGTACAATCCAATCCTAGCCGTTGAAATGAATTAATCTAACGGTTGAAGTCTGATCCCAATTAAAAGAAACGACGTCGTTTTGTGCTCAAGAAATCCAAGCCGTTAAAATCATTCAATCCAACGGGTATAGATCATTGATGCTTTTTAATATACATAATATACTAAACAAACGAAAACCCTAGAAACATTTTGATCTTTTCTCCTTCCTCTCTCCTCAGCCGCCACCAAACACCCTCACAGACCCCGCTGAAACCCTACCGGCGGGAGACGGTACTTACACCAACCATCACCCAAATAACACCCCAAAACCGCCTTTAAACCCTGATTCTACCCCTTAACTTCTTTTCCTTCGAATCTCTTTCGTTTGTCTCGAATATTCAAAAAAGTGTCGCCGGAACCCTAACTCCGGCGAACACTAGTTCAACCAATCAAGCCCAAAATCACACCAAACCTCCTCCTTGACACCCTCAACCTAGTTTCGAAAGCCTAAAGCCTTAAAAAACATTGAAACGGCTCGAATCAAAGCTTGAAACTCGCCGGTGACCAAAAATTCAAGAAAATTATCACAAGACTCCCTGGATGTTGGGAGAACTTGATTACTAAAAGAAAAAGAAGAAAAAAGAAAAGCAGAAAGAATGTCTGAATAAACGAAAAAACAAAAAACAAAAAAGAGCTAAGTTTTCTTTTTCTGCATTTATTTTTCTTTTCTTTTCTTGCATGTGTTTGTTATTGTTTTTCATTACTTGTTCTTTTTTTTTTAATTTTTGTTTGTTACTAGGGTTATTGATTCTTGTTAAATAGCAGTGTAATTTTGGATATTAGTTTTAGGGTTTAATAATTAGATTCTGATCTTAGTATAATTAGATTCTTAAAATGATTTTATTTGTTTATTTCATATGTTTCTGAAATTGGTCAATTTTGCTAATTGTTTGTTTGGTTAATTCTGATATTTGTTAGTTTTGGATTAAATTGACAATAATTAGTCGATATTGGTTATAGCTGTTAGGTTCATAATCATTAGTTAAATCCCTAATTGTAGTTTCTGATTGGCTTTTGATTTGATTAAATAATTAGCAATCAATTAAACCTTGATTCTGAAAATTAATTCTATAAAGAATAAAAGGGCAGTAGGGCATTTAGCAAATCTAATATAAATTCAAGGGTAGTTTAGGGACATAAAATGGGATAATGGTAATAAAACTAAGGAAGTAAGGGTAGTTTGGGTATAGAAAAAGGGCAATATGGTAGATTTCTAAGTGAAGTAGGGGCAAATTGAGAATTACATAAGGGTAGAAGGTTCTAGATGTGGTGATTAGCATAATTCTTAACAAATCAAGGGTAGTTAACTGAATTACAAGTAAAAGGATAGGGATGAAACTAAAATAAAAGAGGGGACATAGTGTAAATAATAAAATTCAAAATTTCCTCCATTTTTAAATCTATAAATAGGCATCTATATGCCTCATTTTACAGGTTTTTGCAATCTGAAATATTTCTCAAGTAATTTCTGCTATTCTAGATCAGAATTCTCAATATCCTTCAGTACAAAAACCCAAAAAACATTAGACTCAACAGAAAAATATCCAAAATCCATTATTTCATTGATCTAAATTTAACTTGAAGGTTGTTGTTGATTGTTTCTAATTCTGGTGATTGAAAGGCTGGAATTTTGTTTTTTGAAATTGGTCAATTGTGTTCTCCTGGTCTATATCTTCTACTGTTAGTTAAAATCTGGTGGTGTTGAGGCAGTGATTGATACTTGCTGCATTAATTTTGTTGCTGTTGCTGATTTTTAGAGATCTAATTCTCTCTTTTCTCACATTCTCTGATCAGGTACACGCTTGTATTCACTGATGTAGCATCGAATTTGAGCAATGGAATAGATTGCTCGTTTACTGTTTTAAGCTCATTTAGTAATATATATGTGCACTGATTGGAACTATATAGCATATATCTAGGATAATTTGTATTCATTAGGAATAGCCAAGTTGTAATAAAAAAATATAATTTTTCGGACTGTTTACTGCTATATTTGGATTATAAGTGTGTTGTATTTGTAATAATGTTGTAATAGAACTTAGAATCTATAGTATTAGTAAGGTAACTGTTATAGCTAAGGATAGTTTCGAATAATTAGTATGCAGTGAAAAATCTAAAAAAAATTCTGTTGTTTAATCTGATGTTATAGGAATAGTTTTGATTATTAGAAATTAACAAGTAAAAAATGAATATTTCATATACTTGACCTTTTTTAGCATGTATTAACATTTCAGTAGCTCATTTCTGCATTTTGAGTATGTTAGAATTTTCAATTGATAGTAATAGTTAAAATCTGTTTAAAAATGATAGTTTAGTATGTAATTGTTTAATAATAGGTTTAGTTGATTGGGATTTGTTGAAACAGTAAGGATCGAATAAGAAGTCAGCATGTTGTGTTGATTAAATCCTTGTAATAAATTTTAGCTTTGATAATCCAGTAGATCTTCTATGAAACTAGTAATCACACACATTTAGCCTTCACATGTTAATACACAAATGCCTTAATGACTATTTGATGTATCATTTGATAGTTTAAGCCTATTCAAATTAGCTAGTTTGTTTGTGTTGCCATCCTTAAATTTCTCCATAGCCTGCTAATGCCTTTTCTTATTATTAGTGCTTGAAGGCATCAATTTCAATGTTATTTTGGTCAGCGTTTGGGCTCATCTTAATGTTCAGGAATGAACGGCCCGTTTCAAAAAATTGTGGCCTCAATAGACCCGGTTTCGATACGCATGCTCATGCGAGCTTGGCCAGACCAAATCTTCTTTATGCACATCTGTGCTTTTCCCTTCCTTGGCCCATCTTTAAGGCCCAAAACGATGTTAGAGTTCATAAACCAAATTGAAATAGCTCCTAAATAATAATTAACTAGGATTTTTTCTTAATTATAGAGACGAAATTAAATAGATAACTGTAATTCTTTTTAAGTTGGCCTTTTAATAAAATGATGAGACGAACCTCGCCAAAATAAATACATAATTGCGGGGCCCTCAATAGATGATCAATTCAAAATACTTAAAATTAGGAGGACCGTTTATCGAATTTTACGGTCTTTCTCAAAGTTAAAAAATATATAGTCACTTTAGGCGCGTATGTTAATAATATTACCTTCCCAAAAACGGATGCACATTTATGTGACCTAAATCCAAATCTCAACGAAGTCGAAATGTGTCAAAGGCCACGGGCGTGCTGGTACTGCATGGTTCGAGATGCGTTTTCACAACGTTGTAATTCTTGTAAAAATAAATAATAATAATAATAATAATAATAATAATAATAATAATAATAATAATAATAATAATAATAAAAGCGGGTTATTAATAAAGGGCACATAAAATAGAACATATATGAAAATCAGATAAAATCAAATACGACAGTTGAGCGACCATGCTAGAACCACGGAATCCGGAAATGCCTAACACCTTCTCCCGGGTTAACAGAATTCCTTATCCGGATTTTTAGTTCGCGGACTGTTAACAGAGTCACATTTCCCTCAATTCGGGATTCAACCGGTGACTTGGGACACCATTAATTTCCCAAGTGGCGACTCTAAATAAATAAAAATAAATCCCGTTCCGACTGTCCTTTAAGTGGAAAAACTCTTTTACACCCTTCGCGGGGTGTATTAAAACTCGTAAAAAGGAGGTGTGACATAGATTAGCTATCGTATTGCCACACTACCTCTGATTTTCATGTAAAAGTAGATTGATAGATATACCTCGAGAGACCAGCTTCATACTAAAGGATGATCATTTAATAGTAATAAGCAAAGTTATATCAATTATCAAGATTGAATAATAATTGAAGAAAGGTGATAGGGGTCTCATGACTATGGTCAATGAAATGAGACACGTTGTATGTAATCAATGGACATAGGAGCTGAGATACATAATTTGGAAGAAGTACCAATAGTCCCAGAATTCTCTATTTCATAAGCAATTACCAAGACACATCCAATAAGATAAATAATGTTTATTGTAAAAATGGTAACAATAATTAAATTTATAAATGAGATTCTACAAATACGTGGTCTATTCCCGAGCTAGTTTGTAAGGGTTATTTGTGTTAAAACATGCAGTAAAACAATAAAGATCGAGTTAGCCAAAGCGATAATCAAACTAGAGGTTCCCGAGCTTAGAGCAAGCCAGTAGATACCTTGGGGCCAGGCCTCGGGCCTATCTCGATCGT
Organism: Nicotiana glauca; assembly: GCA_026770625.1. NCBI lineage: Eukaryota > Viridiplantae > Streptophyta > Magnoliopsida > Solanales > Solanaceae > Nicotiana > Nicotiana glauca. Next base: position 46,320 of record MU739175.1, read on the forward strand.
ATCGAGGATAGTCGGGAAGGTGATAATAGGTAAGGATATAGATAAACAAGGCTTTATACCATCAATATTGAGCTAAATGATGAAGAAAAAATGAAGAACAATAAAATGCTTGAGCGAACTCGCGGTTGAATAATACTGATAACTTAGAAGAAAGAGAGAGAGAGAGAGATATTAATGCTTATTAGATAAGTGTAGCAACATCAGCCAATTACAAGGTGGGGCGAGTCCTCTTTTATAGGAGAGGGGACTTATTAAAGTACGTATATATCATTTACAAGAGTAATAACATGGGACGGCCTATCGCACGTCATCTCAGTAGGTTACAGAGAGACCGACACTGTCAGGTGTAGCCATGTGCTTCGGAGACCTCTTTTCTCACCCTGATGTCAGACCATGTTTCCTTTAATTTGGACCTCGATGAACCTTGAGGTTGAGAACTTGATCATGGCCTTCCACCATCGGGATCTCGGGGAAGGCTTCGAAAATTGTCTTGATAGCAAAACTCGAGTCTTCTAATTTTACCACGTACAAATAGTCTCTGCATTTCTCATGATGAGGTGATGGGAAATGATTATAACTCACGACTCCTCAAGCTCCTTTTGGCGTTTCTATGGTGGCGATTTAGCTCGCAATGCAATCTTCCATGACAAATGGCGTGTCTCATAGATCTTTACTCGACTTCCTGTTGTTTCTTCTCCTCAAGGATTTTCAAATGTATTCCTTTGTGTTGCTGATCGCTGATATTAGTTTTGGATGTGAGTGTTTGCTTTGATTTCTCATCGATTGACATGGGCTTATTTCAGTCCGATTGTCATCCTTTGGGACAACTCTAGGTCGCCCTGATGGATTGGTGCTTGCTAGAGTTTCCTGGGTTACTCAGAGACTACGCGTTGAGTTTCGGGGCCTCCGGGGGTACTGCCCTGGATGTAGGTCATCTTCAAACACCATAAAGCCCTAATTGATTTGGGTGTAGACGGTCCTTTCGAGCCATACGAGACAGACTTATGTTTCCTCTTTGGCGTTTGTTTGGTTTTACGCTCTTCAGGATTTTTAATTTCCTTCTATTGCTTATAGGCCATCGTAGCTTGCTATGATAGCTTGTTCTGGTCTTCATCTGATGGGCAGGGCTCTCCCCCCGCTTTATTTTTTGATGTACTTTGGACTGAGGGAGGACCGGCCGGATAAGCGAGAGTTGTTGGGGCCTGCAAGATCATTTCGGGATCTTGTATCAAATTTCGAGGCCTTTGGAAGTGCTACCTCAGATTAAGGTCATCCTTGGGTGCCTCTACAGGCCCTCTTGATTTTGATGTGGATAAATCTTTCATAGAGAATAAGTTTGTCTTCTGTTCGAGGAGTTTGCCTATGTGCGGGGCACTTCTTTGGGGCCTCGTGGAGGTTTGGAGATTAAAGATTCCCGAATTTGTTCCTCCGGAGAGGGAATTACGATATCGGGTGCACTCCTCGTGTCTGGCATCGGTTCTATAGGGCTCATCGTGACCCTGCTTCTCGATGGACGGAGGCTCCAAATGTGAAATGCTACCTGGGGCGTGGAGATAATTCGCCTGGACCCTTGATCTTGGTCATCTGTTAGAGGATGTTTCCTGGGTCGGGTATTGATGCATCGATATGTATCAAGGCCACTGGCTTCTTGGAGCTTACATATGGTAGGTGACTTCGCTGCTGCCTTTTGTCTATAAGAGGGGTGGCTTCGGCATTTTTGTAAGACTTTATTATTTTTGGGCTGCTGTTCTTCCGTTTCGGCATAGGGCTCCCTATCTTTGAAAGTGCAAAAAGCGTTTGTGCTTCTTTGATTTATTTTGTTTGTTCTACTTCAGTTATGGCGACCACTTCGGAACTGTTAAGACAAAGGGCGGGGGATGTCGTTCCTGCTATTAGAGAGTCGAAGAACTTCGCTCTGGAGTCGGCGACCTTGATGAGAGAGGAACACCTGCAGATGGTGAGGCAATACTGCAGGTGGAGCGAGTGGATGAGACTGTGGGTGCTTTCCCCAAGTGAAGGCATCACAGGCTCTGCTGATGGGTTCTTGAGTGTGTACCTATACCCTTTTGCATTTAGCCCTCTCGAAAGTCGTGCTCGATTTTTTCTTGAAGTGTCGGGTTGCTTTGGTGCAGATTCATCCGTCATTTTGGCGAACGGTGTTGATGATGTGATTCATTGCAGAAAAAGCCGGACTTGAATTCATGCTCGATCGTCTCATCAGGCAGTATCGACCTTTCCACCATCGAGGACTGCTAAGCTTGAGAGGCTGCTCGCCCATGCCATTCGTTGTTGACGATGATGAAGGTGGAGATCCAGAGTGGGCCAGTTGGTTTGTCCGAGTTAGGACGACCCATATCATTCCTATGGAGTTTCTGTCATTCCCCGATGGGTGAAATTACACACGTAAGTGAGGTGCTTTGCAGTTCCTTCAGATTTTGTTCGTGGCAAAAATCGGCCAATTAATCAGTGTTATTCCCTTTATTGCAGCAATTTTGTGGACGACGGGCCAAGTTCAATATTTGCCGGGCTAGGTTTGGAGGCTAGTGACCCATTCGTCTTGCGAGAAACACAGGTGGTGATCTATGTCTCGCATCAGATGGGGAGTGATCCATCAAGGTACATGAGTATGCCGCTCTTCTTCTACCGATATGTACTCAAAACAACATTTTCCAATCTAATTTACGCTGGTTTCGTTGTTTTTGTAGATATCAGGTGGTTCGGGGTGAGGCAGTGCTTTTCCAGAGGAGAGATGGAGTCGTCAGCTTCCGATCCAAGAGACGGTAGCAGCAAGAAGGTTCAGGACCCATCATGCAAATATGCTTCTAGCAGCGCTGGTCGTGCTCATGTTTCTGAAGATCGTGCTCATTTGGCTCCCTCGAGTGAGCATGTTATGCTCGGGGCCGATTCTTCAGAAGTTGCAGAAGCGGTACTATCAGGAGTGTGTTTGATTTGGAGGAAACCTATCATCTTCACTTGGCGGTGAGTTCATGCATAATTCTTTCATACCCCGCATCTTCCTTCTCTTACTGAATATTTCCTGCACAGGCCTATGATAGGCTCAAGTCTGAGTTGTTTCTTCAAAAGGCCAAGTTCTACAGGGTTCGGGATGAGGGAGAATCCCTTAGGCTTCTTTTCAAGGAGAAAGAAATTGAGTTGCGGTATTGGAAATATGAGGCGTATCAAAGCTCAAACTATGAGATCTATTTGATGGAGCAGGTAATTCTCCGTAGTGAATTCTTTACTTCTTTTTAATTTTTAAGGCTAACTTCTTCTTTCCGTGTTAGCTGTACTAAATACAGAGGCCTTGGAGTACCTTAAAGGTGATTTGAACCGTGTCAGAGCAGCTTGGGAGGAACTACGGGGCCAAGTGCAGACTCAAGACCTGGAGGAGATCAGTGCCTCAGCCAAGATTCCTGCCTTCGAGGCCCAGCTAAAATTATCGCGAAAATGATGCCAAGGTTCAAGCGGATATGATCGAGAGACTAGAGTCTACCTATGGAAGGTTAGGACCGAGATAATTGATTCCTGGGCGGAAGCGGCACTGAGTCAAACCAGGGCAGATCGTGAGATGGCAATTTGCATAAAGAAGGTTGCTGACACTCAATCTGAGTTGAGGCAAGCCCTTGATCGTGAGAAAAGGATCGAGGAATATGTTCGATGCCGATCTTAGAGAGAAGTGTTCGAGGAAGTTGGAGTGAGGGGCTTTATTCTCTCAGAGGAATTGGCTCAAGGAAGGGCGGGCAAGTGCAACGCTCGATCACTACTCGTGGGCGTACAGAGGGAGATCTTGACGGGTTTTATCCCATAGGCGTAAAATATAGATCCTACCATTTTGTGACTTGGTTTTCAGTACGCACAGCGCGTACCTATAGGTGGAGCATGTTTTTGTGGTATGTAATGTAAGAAGAATTTTAAAGCAATATTCCTTTTGTACCTTTTTTCCGTTGTTGCTCTTGATCGCGTAGACTGATTTGTGAGATTGGTCCTTGAGTCATGATATATCTCGAACTCTGATTGTCCTTCCGAATTTTTCTTGCCTACATGGGCCGAGGTGATGACCCTCTCTGCTCTTGGAACGAAGAAATTTTATGGGCGCGCGGCCTGGAGATTTGTCACGACCGTTGATAGCGTCATCTGGGTCGTGCTTTTAGGCATATCGTGATTGACTTGCCCTCGAGCTCAGTCTCCGAGTTGGGATCCTGACTAGAGCTTACTTTACCCTCGAGCCCATTTGGGCTGGTGATAATGACTTTCATTCTCAGCCCTTGGGCGTTTGGCAATTTTTCGGGTCCAGTCTCCGAGTCGCATTGTGATTCGAGTTGTAACTGACCCTTTTATCTTTCTGGAGGTTTCGGTTGGAGAAAGTCGCATTAATGCCATGCTTTTTAGGGAGTATTATGATTTTCGGTTCAGTCTCTATGTCGCATTGTGACTCGAGCAATCGTCGACCCTTGAATCTCATTTGAGCTCTCGACCAGCGACGGTGGCCTTTCGCGTTGCTTGATCATTGAGACCTTTAGTGTGAGGCCTGGAGGCATGCTTAGCCAGCGATAATGGCACTTATGCTATTCAGTCACCGAGACCTTTTGATATAGGGCCCAGACACTTTTATTAGTTTAACTATTTTGGATCCGATCTCCGAATCAGTTAGTATTCGAGCTCAATTTAATCCTCAAGTTGTCAAGTTTCAAGCTGCTGGTCGTAGAGACATTTCGGTGTCAGGTCCAGAGGCTTTTGCTTAGCCGATGACAATGGCACTTACACTATTTGATGTGAGGCCCGGAGGCTTTTTGTAGGCTTTGTTTCCTCTCGTTAAGGTCTTATTGATAATTTTTCTTGACCCGTCGTCGGTTCTCAAAGAACCTCGATTTCAAGTCATAGTCAGCGATGTTTTGAGCACATCGGAAGGTTCATAGCCCATAGGTAGAGTAGATCGATGCTTTTTCAATTTCAAAGCCGACATGGTCGGAACTCTTTTTTTGTCTGTTGAGGGAAGCCTGTGTTTTGCCGATTCTTTCCGAAGTAGATTAGGAGGATTTTTTTACTAAAAGTAAGGCGTCCCCGAGTTGCATTTTCTAGGCTGTAGCAGCCGTTTCGACCGAAGTCGTGTGCATTTGACCGGGGCCATTTTTGATCCCGAGAAATAGTTTTAGGTATCTACACCGAGGGTATGCCCTTTAGGGATTCTTAAAAATGCGACATATAACCTAAACTATGGCAATTTCCATGCTTGTTAAGGTCTTACAATTTATGGAGAATAAAACTGGTTTTGCCAACGCTGCTCGCTAGGGTCTTACAATTTTGGATTTTCTAGTGCGTGGCCATTGGAGATAGTCTCCAAGTCATCGAGTTTACTTGATGACATCTTCTTGTGAGCTCGGACCTATTTTTTGGGGGCTTAGTGAGCCCGGAGTTAAGACCCTAAGGTCGCGCAAGTTGTCGAATTGCTCGTTTTGAGTCTCCGAATATATTGGATCATTTTAGGCTTGAATACCGCCTTTTGTATAGTTGGATCCATATCGCGGGGGCTTTGTGAGCCCCGACCCTGGGGTCGTGAGGGTACTGAATTGTTTAATTCTTCGAGCGTTTCGGGACGCGTTTGATGGAGAGGTTTTTCGCTGAGGGTAGGCCGAAATATTGTCCGAGTGTTCTTCGAGGCGTAGAATGTTTAGCAAATATTCATTATTGCTTGGCAAAAATATTAATTGTAAATAGATGTTGTCCTGTTGTTGCGAGTCCGGTCCACGTGGGTGTGACTCCCCTGATTATCCGATGTGCTTGTATGATTCCATATTGGAAAATTTTGAGAGAGATCACGGACATGTCGGGTCCCTTCCCCGGGGGCAAACAATTCTGCTAACGATATTGTTGGCGAAACCTTCTTCCTAATAGAAACCCATTCGAGGAAAGAAGGCCCGGCAGACCCGTGGTGGCTGCGGATCCTTGAGCAGGATCTAGAGCTACTGGATGCCTTGGTTGGCTGCCTGCGTACAGATTAGAAACATGAAAGGAAAGGAAATGATAAAAGGAAAACTTTATTCTAGGGAGTAAGCCCCACGGCAGTCGTATTCCTCGCTCGGCCAGCCCTGGCCGAGGACGTTATTATCCTTACCCTTTGACCTTATTTGAGGGAAATGCTGATCATGGGCATAAAGCGAGGGATCTCCTCTCGTCGCTTGCAGTTAGATGCTTTGACTATGCGTTTGTCATGGGATTTCATACCTTTGGATAAATACGGCCGAAATTGCGTCCCGAGCAATGTATTCGCTGTTGTTTGTGCAAAGCATCTGCACCCTGTGTTGCTCGATGTATTATAGGGAGTAAGCCCCGTGCCAGTCATATTCCTCGCTCGGCCAGGCCTGGCTGAGGACGTGATTGTCCTTACCCGTTGACCTCATTTGAGGGCAATGCTGATCATGGGCATAAAGCGAGGGATCTCCTCCCATCGCTTGCAGCTAGATGCTTTGACTATGTGTTTGTCATGAGATTTTATACAATTGGAGGATTAGGGCCAAAATTGCATCCCGAGCGATGTATTCACTGTTTTGTTTGTGCAAAGCGTCTACACCCTGTGTCGCTCGATGTATTAGCCCAAGCTCGGGCGGTGTGGTCCAGGTTGTCTTATTGGATTTGGCCCAACATCGTTGGTATAAGTTTGGCTGATACACCTGTAATCATAAATGTATGCTTTATTTGAAATGATTTTGAACGAAAGAATGGATTATCAATACATTAATGTGATGCCGAGGTTGAATCTCGGCATCCTTTTCCTTGAGCGATAGGGTGTCATCGGGGAGTATTCCCTGTGACCATCCCTTTTTTTTTATGGGCACTTGCATTCTATGTTCTACGAAACTTAGTGGGGTGCCACCATCCCTTAACGGTTGTGACGATGTGCTGCAGCTTACCGGCTCCGCATTGTCCGATTTCCCATTGTCCATAGAGCTGGATCCGGGTTTGCTTGCTTGGCGATGCTTTATGATTACCTTTATTGGATGGCATAGTTGCTATTCTTTTGAGTCTGTAACTCTGAGCATTTAGTGATTCTCGTGGTGGGCCATGGTTTCCTTGGAGGGGTTTTGGTTGAATAGATCCGAGCCTCCAGGAGTTCCTGGCTCCTCTTATGCTGACCACTATGCTTGGAACTGCAACGTCGAAGTCGAGCTCTATCAGGCGAGGTTTCCTTGCCAGTTGTGTCTTGTTGAATTTGGTACCATCCAAGGTTCCTCGAAGGTGTCGTCTTCGGGCTACCACCATGTTGTTGCGAGATGTGCTTTACCTCGGATCGTCTCTTCTGTTCGCATCGTGTGGATGATGGCTCCATCCATTCAGTATCGACTTCTCTGTTAGGGAACTGCCTGGATATTCCAATCCAGAAGGGGTTTGTCGGGGGTTTTCCACGGCTTTGACTTGTGTCTGGTGTTTGTTGCTAGTATATGATCAAGACTCGATCGGATATTCGACTAAGCTTCGCTTGAATTGCTCCGGAACTGTCGGGTATGCTTTGTTGGGTTTTGGGTGAAGGCCCATTCCACTCTACTATTCGGGACCAGGAGCGGTCTCATTCGTCTTACCAGAGAGCGGGGTACGGCTTCCTGTGATATTTTATTTCTTCTTTTTCTCCCGGCCTTCGGTGCATTGATCCCTTTTGTCATTATTTGATGGCGTTGGTGTGTTCTTCCATTTGATCGCGTTAGTAAGGTGAGTGGGTCGCTGAGATTAGATGTCGAAAAATGATGCTGCGTTGTGGTTTCTTCCGAGGGAATTTATTCAAATCTCCTCATCCGGACGGGCTCGAGTTCTCCATTTTGGAGGTTGCCATTCCTAGGCGGGCGGGCGTGAGTGGTGATGCACCTTTGAGGATTTTCTGTCTTGTCACTCTCAGGGAATTTTATTGTTTCTAACTTCCGTAGAATAAGTCCCGAGATCGTATCTCTGAGAGACGGTTGTTTTAGGAGTCTCCGCGAGCGTGAGTCGATCTTTACGATAATATCTTCTAGCATCCTCACTGTTGCAAGATAGGTTGTTGGTTCGTCGTTGCCCGATACCTCGGGTACTGGCTCAGAGCAAGGAGATATTTTGGGCGCTGCCACGCCAAGAGTCTCCAGGCGACTCTGTAATTGAGAGATAGCCAAATGTTGCTCCTGCAATATTTCAAAAATAATAAGAAGGTTAACTTCCCGTTCTACCGGGCCTGGAATTGTTCGGGCTTCCTGTTGGTTAGCGTGTTGCATGCCACAATTAGAGTGCAAGACTTAATTTTCCCGTTATGTAGCGTATGAATCCACATCCACTCGAACCATTCTAGATGCGTTATCGAGGTCCCGTGGTGTCGCGCCAGCCGTTAGGACAACCATCTTGTTTTCTTTGCGATTTTTGGGGTTATCATCCTCGATTTCCCTTATCGAGCTGATCATTAACCTAAAATCTAAACATTATGGGCAAGAAAAAGTGTGAAAGGTATTGTATGTTTGAGTGGCAAGAAAATAATTGCTATTATTTTTAGCCCACGGTGGGTGCTAAACTGTTTATCGTGAAAATGGTAACAATAATTAAATTTATAAATAGTATTCTAAAAATATGTGATCTATTCCCGACGTAGTTTGTCATATTGATTTGTGCTAAAACATGGGGTAAAACAGTAAAGATAGAGTTAGCCAAAGCGATATCGAACCAATAAGGGGACGTTCCCGAGCTTAGAGCAAGCCAGTAAATACCTCGGTGCTAGGCCTAGGGCCTATCTTGGTTGTATCGAGGGTAGTCGGGAAGGGAATAACAGGTAAGAATATAGATAAGCAAGGATTTATACCATCAATATTGAGCTAAAAGATGAAGAACAAACGAAGAACAATAAAATGCTAGAGCGACCTCCGGGTCGAAGAACACTGATAATTTAGAATAAAGAGAGAGAGAGAGAGAGAGAGAGAGAGAGAGAGAGAGAGAGAGAGATTATTGCTTACTGGAGAATCGGAGCAACATCAACCCCTTACAAGGTGGGGCGAGTCCCCTTTTTATAGGAGATGTGACTTAGTAAAGTACGTATATATCATTCACAAGAGTAAAAAGATGGGACAGCCTATCGCACGTCATCTTAATAAGCTACAGATAGATCGGCCCTGTAAGGTGTAGCCATGTGCTTTGGAGACCTCTTTTCTCACCCTGAACTCGGGCCATGCTTCCTTCGATTCGGACCTCGATGAGCCCTAAGGCCGAGAACTCGATCGTGACCTTCCACCCTCGGGATCTTGGGGAAGGCTTCCAAAATTGTCTTGATAGAAAATATCGAGTCTTCTTATTTTATAGCATACAAATAGACTTTAATTTTAATTGTGGCACACAAACCATATTATATGACAGCGATGGAGTTAAGAGATCTAAATGAACAATTAAAAAAACTATTGGATAAATGTCTTATACCGAGTATTTTACCATGGGGTGCACCAATATTTTATAAAGAAAGAGAAAAAGTGAAAAAATAAATAGGTCCCTAAGAATGTGTATCGACTACATATGATTGAATAAGGTAACGATACATAATAAATATACATTGCCTCGTATAGATAACTTGTCTGATCTGTTAAAAGGAGCCGAACACTTTTAAAAGATTAATTATTATTCTTGTTATCATCAGCTTAGAATAAGAAAGGAATATAATTTGATGTCAGCCTCTAGAACTCACTACATATATTATGAGTTACTTTGATGCCTTTTGCACTGGCCAATGCTTCCATAATATTTATAGATATAATAAATATGATGCTCAAGTTATTTCTAGAAAAAAAAGGGTATCATACTCTTTATTGTGATATTTTGGTATATTCTCGTCGCCAGAAAGAAAACAAGGATTACTTGAAAAATATGTTGCAGCCGCCACCGAAAAATTAGCTTTTTCCTAAGCCCTTGAATCATGATTTCTGGATAGAATGGTTGCAGTCCTATGGCATATTGCATGTAATGATGTAATTATTGTAAATTCAAAGAAGATCGAAATAATTTAGAAATGGAAAAGAACAACCATTCTTACAGAGATTTGCACCTACTTGGATAAATGCATTTTGTGTAGGATTTCTCTAAAATAGTAGCGCCACTAACCTAGTTAAAACAAAAAAAAAAAGAAGCAAAGTTCCAGTGGATAAAGGAATCGGGAATGTGAATAAAGCTTTCAAAATTTCAAAATGTGTTTGATAACCACACTAGTATTAGCCTTACCATCAGATTCTAGAGGATTCACGATGTTCTATGATGCTTCGAGAGTATGATTAGGATATTTTCTCATGGATAATGTTTATGCGATAACTTATGCTTCAAGAAAATTAAAGAAGTGCAAGTCAAATTATGCCACTCAAGATCCGGAGATGGTCACACTCGTAGGGAATTATTTATACGAAGAAACTTATGAGATATATGCATAGCACAAGAGCTTCCGGAGATGGTCACACTCGTAGGGCATTATTTATACGAAGAAACTTATGAGATCTATGCATAGCACAAGATGTTGAAGTATAAATTAAACCAGCAAAGAGATAAATGTTTTGCCATACTGATGGAGGGAACTACTGAAGATATAATTATGCTATTTGGTATTTTTTGGAAAAGATAAATATTATGACTTATGCATTAAAAAAAAGAGAAGAAAAAACATGTGTAATTTGGCCCATATAGTTCATATAAAGATACCTATGGACAAAGATATGCATAGACTAGAGAATACACAAATTAGATTCAATGTGAAAAATTCAAAAATATTATTGGCTACTGGTTGAGCTTGATGTAGATTGCATAAAAGCTAGTGAATATGAGGATAGGAGATTGTGCAAATACTAAGATGACATCCTAGCCGGTAAACTCAAGGATATAACTCCCGGCATTGAGGGTTTTTTTATTGTTCTTTTCAACTAGGTAATGGATTATGTGTAGGAAGTAGATGCACTGAGACGTGTTACAGACTCTTGATGACAAGATTTAAGATACATGAATATGCACCATGACCCAAAGTAATTGTATTGGTGGAAAAATAAATTACTAGTTTTTTATTAAAGATTCGATCTTTATCGATTAAGGTTTGTTTTCTTTGGTATTATTTAATGTATTTGAGTATTTTTAGGCAAGTTTTGAGCCGTTCAGAGGTCGGTACGCGTGATATGGCATTTTTGGAGCGTCACTTCGCTTTCTCAGTATTGGAATTGGCTTGTTAGAGGTAAGTTACATATCTAAACTTGGTGCTGAGGGTATGAAATTCCGAATTATGTGTTATGTGTTTGATGTTGACGTGATGCACATACTAGGTGATGGCCATGTGAGCGTGCACCGTGTGAATTATGACTTCGTTATTCCTGTGGTACTATGTAGTTACCTGATCTTATCTGTAATCATTAAATATCTATGTACTAGAACTATTGAGTTGCGATCCATGTTATAAACCATATCAAGGCTACATGCCTATCATGTTGGGACCCAGTGAGGTCATTTCTGCTATTGAACTATCTACTTTCATTGCATTACATACTCATTCATATGTATTCATATGCATATCATAGTTCAGTCTCGATTACCATTTATGGATACATCACATGATTATTGTTAGGCTGATTTTTTATGACATTAAGAGTCCGAAAGACTAGAGAGATTGATGATTGAGTGAGGCTAAGGTCCTGATGGTGATGATGTTTATGGGATTGGGTTGCATATCACATCATATTTTATTGATTTATGATGGGAGTGGGTTGCATGCCGCATCACGTTTTACTGATTTATACCATGATTTACTTATTATAGAGCTTGGACTGAAGGAGTCTGTCTGGAGTATTACACCCCATATTTCGTACATGAAAATACGCCATAAATAAATTAATGAGAATCCGAAAGTGAGATGTCACGTCTCGCAATACTACATTACGACGAAATTGCACGATGTAGTATTATATATTGAATTTTTCATAAGGTAATTAACATCAGTCCAAGGAAAAGATTATTTGGAGATTATAAGGATTATGCTATTTTAAACAAGTAATAAATAACTTCGTGAAGGTGAGAGGGAAAGAAAGTCAAAAGAAATAAATTTTCGTCCAAATCTAGTATGTTGGGATAAAATACGGCTCGAGCTAAAATACTCGATATTTATGGACTAGTACCATACGAGATACCACATGACCATAATCGTAAGGTGTATAAGGTATGTGAAAAGAGAGTAATATTTTAAGTAAGTAGGAATAATGCTCAATTTAATAGGTAATTAATTAATTATCGAATAATAGGGCAGTACCTAATTAATTTGGGATATATTTGGATAAGATTAACCTCCCCACGTGGCAGCACCCCCATAATCCCCATGTATGACTATGTACGTTAACTAAAAAGGTGGCAAATGAAGTGAAGGACCCAACTCCCAACGCATTCACATTCAAGTAATCCATATATGAGATACTCATTGTCAATCCCTTTAGCCAAAAGCTGTTATTATTGGAACTCATCCCTCTTTATTACTATGTCATATTTATCCATTCTTAACTCTATTTCTCCGGTAGACTTAAGTCATCCCTTTATAATGGTTTCTTCCATGGACATTCAAGGGAAAGATGTAGACCTTAACATCTACAAAGGAAAAGTGCTTCTGTCGTTATTGTTGCCTCCAAATGTGGGTTCACAAGCACCAATTATACCTAATTTACTCAACTCTATAACCAATCCAAGGATTAAGGTTTGAGGTCTTGGCCTTCCCTTTGCAAAAAATTTTTGAAGCAAGAGCCTGGTACGAGTCAGGAAGCTCAAGAATTCGCATGCACAAGATTTCAAGCTGAATATCCCATTTTCAAAATTCGGAATTTTGCGATTCTTGGGGAGTACGGTCCAATCTTTCTCAATAATATTATACGGATTATTTTTTACTTCGATTCGCCGTTATATTTTTGTTGCAATTGATGTATGTTAGAAGGGTCGTCAAGAGAATCGGCTCAGGTATGTTAAGGCTATCCCTTCTTTCTTTTTGGCATGATCCATACGATACAAATAAAACGAGCAAAATACGCAATTTTCATAAATGACTCTATTCATAGAAATACTGGTGATGCCTATATTCTTGATTCCCCATGTGTAATATTGTTCTATCATCTCTTCATGGGTATTAAAAAAATACGAAAGTTGAAAAGAGTTTACTTTATGATATTGCTCAAAGGCAAAATGGATATTCCGAAAGATTGTATTAACGTAATTTTCATGCATTGCATTCATGTAAATTGAACCATGACCAGATGGTGTTATATATGCATATATATATGGAAAATATTATGGCGTTATATACGAACCGCCACTTGATCAGCTGGTATACGTTGATGAGGCTCATAGTGGTCGAGATGATATGATGGGATGCCCTTAGCGACTTGATGATGTTATGAACACATGTACCAATGCGCGACATGAAATTCATACACATATATGACATTCATACACATATGCATGATACTATAAGTATTTCATGATCCACAGAGTTATCCAGAGTTACAAGTTGAGTAATTTACTCTATATTTCTTCCATGTCTGTTATATGCTTATTTATGTGCCTTACATACTCGGTATATTATTCGTACTGACATCCCTTTTTCCCTGGGGACGCTGTGCTTCATGCCCGCAGGTTCCGATAGACAGGTTGAGAGTCCTCCAAGTAGGCTAGCAGCTCAGTAGAAGATGTTGGCGTGCTCCATTTGCTTCGGAGTTGCTGGATTAGTTAGTATGATTTAGACATGTATTGTTTGGTATGGCAGGACTCTGTCCCGAGTTTTATAAAATTATGTATTCTTAAAGGGTTAAAGACAAATGTCATGTATCTAAAAGATTATATGGCCTTGTCAACCTATGTTCAGTACACCAATGGCTATTTTGGTTTTATAGGCCCGAATTGCATATGTATAAGTTTGTAACATGCTTTACTATGATTCATTTACCTATGAGAGAATAATATGAAAGATACGTTATGTTGGTACTAGGTTGAGTAAGGTACAGAGTGTCCGTCGCGGCCCATCGGTTTGGGTCATGACAAAAAATTTATCAAAGCAGTTCTGTCCTAGGAAGTCTACAAGTCGTATCTAGTAGAGTCTTGTTTATGGGTGTGTCGTGCATCACACTTATAAGTAGGAGGCTCCAAGGCATTTAGGATTGTCGCTCTTTCTTTTTACTCTAGATCGTGTGATTGAGCTCACTTATAAGAATTTGAATTCCGAAATTCTATTTTATTTGTAATAAGACAATACCTACATCCGGAAAAAAGGTTGGAAAGAGAGATAGTTGTGGAAGAGCTGAGTCAGAGGAATTGGATTTTTGTATGATGCCTATGATAAGTAAATGTGAGGTCTTTAGCAGATCATGAGTATACTGAAAGGTGTAAGCTTCCTAATAAGAAGTCTTAAGGAAAGAATACCTATCCGCCTTTATGGTAAAAGACAGCGAGAGATTATGAAGATAAATACATATTTCAACAAACAATGAAAGCAAGATGAAGAATGGTACAAGGCGTCCAGTTAATGAAGGTTAACAGTGTTTATAACTTAGGCAGAGGAACATAAGCTTTTTTTTGTAATATTTAATAGTAACAGAGATATGTTAAATTTGTCACACCGATCTTAGTCATGCCCTACGGGAGCTAACGGATATAGTTTAAGAGAAGGACATGACAGTAGGATCATGTTGGGGTTAGAGTAAGCCAAAAATGAGGAATGGATGGTTTACGTTGGTTGACATTTTCAAAGGATATTTCAAAGGTCTTAATAGATCTCTTTGTGAGACATCCAGGTGATGCACTATGGAATATTACGATTAGATTAGAATACTAGCATGATCAAAACAAATTTTGGAGATTAGCACTGAAAGCCTAGAAGGGATAAATACTACCTTAGTGTGACTCTCGTTCCTAGTAGAGCAAGGGGTTTGAGCAACCTGAAGAGCCGATGAATGAATTAAGGAGAGCTAAAAGCGAAAGAATATCTTGTTGAAACTTTCAAAATAAAGTGATAGATGAGAATGTTAGTAGGAAATAAAAAGAGAGCTAATGAAGCATTAGAAGAAAGATGTGATACATGGATGATAACGGTAGGTCAAAAAGATGATAGTATTACAGAATCTATAGTCAAATGAAAAAAGAGTCGAATGGTGATGGGCCATAAGAAAACAAAAGAATATAAGCCATACAGTCACGTCCTTATTTCTAGAAATAAGTTCACGGCTCTAACATGATTAACAGAAGGGAAAGTAAGACCAAAGAGTACTAGAAATCAATATGGACCGGTGAACAAGATAAACAAAACATAAATTAGGAACTGACTGATTTGATAATAGTCAACATCATGAGAATTTCATATTGCGTTATAGAAATAATAAAATGGACAACAGAAGAAGATCCATGACGAATTCAGAGGATGGTCATTCAGGAAAACGCTTTCCTAAAGCAAGCAATATGAGCAAAGTTAAGCTTAAGGGACTATATGTGCCACTTACACTAAGTGGCACCATTGCGAGTGAGAATTTGTTTTATCCTTGGTGTATAAGGATTACCACAAGATGAGTAAGGGTCATTGATGATGCAAACGGACGTTGTTTACTATGAAAATGGTAACAACAATTAGATTACTAAATGTGATTCTAAAAATAAATGATCTATTTCGGGGCTAGTTTGTTAGAGCACTTAGTTCTAAAGCATGAGGTAAAATGATAAAAATCGAGTTAATCAAAGCAATAATCAAACCACTAAGGGGCTGTTGCTCAAGCATAAGATCGGTCGGTGGGTACCTCGGGACTGAGGTGCAAGCCTTTCTCGGGCTATCGAGGGTAGTCAGAAAGGGGATAACATATAAAATATAGCTAAGCAAGGTTCTATATCACCAATATTAAACAAAATAATGAAGAACAAGTGATAAGTGATAAAGTTCTAAGGTGACCTCGAGGTCGATGAAGATAGACAATGTTAGAAGAAAGAAAGAGAGAGAGGGAGATATTATTGCATTTGTGAAGTGGAGCAACATCAGTCATTTATAAGGTAGGGTGAGAACCCTTATATAGGCGAGGGGACTCGGTATAGTACATGCATATTATTTTCAAGAGTACAAAGATGGGACGGCTTGATGCAGGGCCTCATAGTAGGCTCTTGATAGGCTGTGCCTGTCAGGCATAGCCATGTGCCTAGGGGGCTTCCCCTTTTATCCCGACCTCGGACCTTATTTCTTCCTAGTCGGACTTTGACGAGCCTTTAAGATGAGAACTCGATCGCGGCCTTCCACCCTCGGGGTCTCAGGGAAGCCTTCTGAAATGTCTTGATAGCAAAAAATCAAGTCTTAGATAGTCTCCGCATTTCCCATAACGAAGTGATGGGAAACGATTCCGACACTTGACTCCTCAAGCTCCTTTTGGCGATATTATGTCGGCGATTCGAATCGCGGCACAATATTTTTGTTTATCGTAAAAATGGTAACACCAATTAAATTTATAAATGGGATTCTAAAAATATATGATCTATTTCCGAGCTAGTTTGTAGGTTGATTAGTGCTAAAACATAGAGTAAAAAAGTAAAGATCGAGTTAGCCAAAGCGATAATCGAACTAGTAATGGGACGTTCCCGGGCTTAGAGCAAGCCAGTGGGTACCTCAGGGCCAGGCCTCAAGCCTATCTCGGCCTTATCGAGGGTAGTCGGCAAGGGGATAACAAGCAAGGATATAGATAAACAAGGCTTTATATTGTTAATCTTGAACTGAATGATGAAAACACTGATAACTTAGAAGAATAATAAAATGCTAGAGCGACCTCGGAGTCGAAGAACACTGATAACTTAGAAGAAAGAGAGAGAGATATATTATTGCTTATTGGAGAATTGGAGCAACATCATCCCCTTAAAATGTGTGGTGAGTCCCCTTTTTATAGGAGAGGGGACTCAGTAAAATGCGTATATATCATTTACAAGAGTAAAAAGATGGGACGACCTATCGCACGTAATCTTAGTAGGCTAAAGATATACCAGCCCTGTTTGGTATTACCATGTGCTTCGGAGACCACTTTTGTCACCCTGACCTCGGGCCATGCTTTTTTCAATTCAGACCTCAATGAGCCCTAAGGCCAATAAATCGATCGTGGCCTTCCATCTCAGGATCTCAGTGAAGGATTCCAAAATTGTCATGATTGTAAAAATTTAGTCTTTTGATTTTACCTCGTACAGATAGACTCGGCGTTTCTAATGATGAAGTGATGGGAAATAATTCTGACACTCGACTCCCCGAGCTCCTTTTTGGTGATTCTATAGTGGTGATTCAACTCGCGGCGTAATCTTCCATGACAGGTGGTGTGTCTCATAGATCTATGCTCAATGTCGTATCGTTTCTGGTCCTCGAGGCTCTTCAAATGTATTCCTTTATGTTTATGATCGCTGACATTATTTTTGGATGTGAGTGTTTTCTTTGATTTCTCAACGATTGACATGGGCTCATTTCAGTCCCATTGTCATCCTTCGGGACAACTCTAGATTGTTGTGATGGATTGGTGCTTGCTAGAGTTTCCAGGGTTACTCGGAGACTGCGCGTTGAGTTTCGGGGCCTCCGAGGGTACTGCCTTGGATGTAGGTCGTCTATGGTTACCCCGAAGCCTAATTGATTTGGGTATGGACGGTCCTTTCGGGCCATAAGAGATAGACTTCGGTTTCCTCTTTGGTGCTTGTTTGCTTTTATGATCTTCGTGATTTTTAAATGGCTTCTATCGCTTATGGGCTATTGTAGCTTGCTATGATAGCTCGTTCTAGTCTCCATCTGATGGGCAAGGCTCTCCCCCGCTTTCTTTTTTGACATACTTTGGACTGAGGAAGGACTGGCCAGATAAGCTTGAGTTGTGGGGGCCTGCAGGAATGTTTGGGGATCTTGTATCAAATTTTAGGGACTTCTGGAGTGGTACCCCAGATAAAGGTCATCCTTGGGCACCTCAGCAGGCCCTGTTGATTTTGATGTGGATAAATCTTTGAAAGAGCGTAAGGTTGGCCTCTGTTCGAGGAGTTTGCCTATGTGCGGTTGGCCTCTATTTTAGGAGTTTGGTGATTGGAGCTTCCCAGATTTTCTCCTCCGAAGAGGGAATCATGATCCCAGGCGTAGGCCTCGCATCTGGCATCGGTGCTATGGAGCTCATCATGACCCTACTTCTCGATGGATGAAGGTTGGGCATGGAGATAATTCACGTGGACCCTTAGCTTGGTCGTCTGTTAGAGGATATTTCCTGGGTCGGGTATTGATCTGTCGATCCGTATCTAGGCCATTAGCTTCTTGGAGCTTACATCTAGTAGGTGGCTTCGCTGCTGCCTTTTGTCTATAAGAGGGGTGGCTTCGGCCTTTTTGTGAGACTTCACTATTTTTGGGCAGTTGTTCTTCCATTTCGGCATAGGGCTCCCTATCTTTGAAAGTGCGAAAAGCATCTGTGCTTTTTCGCTTTATTTGGTTTGTTCTGCTTCAGTTATGGCAACTATTTCGGAATCGTGAAGGCATAGGGCAAGGAATGCCATTCCCGATGTTGGAGAGTTGAAGGACTTCACTCTGGAGACGGCGTCCTTGATGAGAGAGGAATACCTGGAGATGGCGAGGCGATATTATGGGTGGAGCGAGGGGATGACACTGTGGGTGCTTTCTCCATGTGTAGGCATCACGGACTCTGCTGATAGGTTCTTGAGCATGTACCTATACCCTTTGCATTTGGCCTTCTTGATAAGGTTGTGCTCGACTTTTACTTAAAGTATCGGATTACCCTGGTGCAGATTCATCCGTCGTTTTAGCGAACGGTGTTGATAATGAGATTCTTTGCACAAAAAGCCAGACTTGAATTCATGCTCGACCATTTCATCAAGCTGGATCGGCCTTTCACCATCGAGAACCGTTAACCTTGAGGGACTGCTCGCCGACGCCTTTTATTGTTGACGATGATGAAGGTAGAGATTGAGAGTGGGTCAGTTGGTTTGTCCGAGTTAGGATATCCGATATCATTCCTGTAGAGTTTATGTCGTTCCTCGAAAGGTGGAATTACGCACGTAAGTGAGGCACTTTGACGTTCATTCAGATTTTGTTCATGGCGATAACGGCCAAGTAATCAGCATTATTCCCTTTGTTGCGGCAATTTCATCAATGCCAGGACATGTTCATGATTTTTCCAGCTAGGTTCAGAGTCTAGTGACCCATTCGTCTTGCAACGAACGTAGGTGCCGAGCTATGTCTCGCATCAGGTAGGGAGTAGACCATCAAGGTACGTGCGTATGCTGCTTTTCTTCCCCCGATATGTACTCAAGGCGGCATTTTCCCATCTTATTTACACTGGTTTCATTATTTTTGTAGGCATCGGAGGTTCCTCATGGCGAGGCAGCCCTTTCCCGTATGAGAGATTGAGTCGTCAGCCTCCGAGCCGAGAGATAGTAGCAGCAAGAGAGTTGGGGACCCATCATGTGAAGGAGCTTTTAGTGGCACTGGTCGGGCTCTTGTTTTTGAAGAAAGGGCGTCACCCAAGTCTGCTATCCTCAAGGCATTTGTTTCTTGTCAAGCGGCTCCCTCGAGTGAGCATGACATGCCCGAGGCCGGTTCTTCCGTGGTTTCAAGAGCGGTACTTATGGAGTATTATCATTTTTGGGTTCAACCTCTAAGTCGCATTGCGACTCGAGCTGGCGTCGGCCCTTGAATCTCATTTGAGCTCTCGACTAGCGATGGTGGCCTTTTGCGTTGCTTAGTCATTGTGACCTTTTAGTGTGAGATCCGAACGCGTGCTCAGCTGGCGGCAATTCCACTTACGATGTTTGGTTGTAGAGACCTTTTTATATGGGGCCTGGAGGCTTTGCTTAGCCAACGACAATGGCACTTACGTTGTTCTCGCATGGACTTTTTGATATAGGGCATGGAGGCTTTGCTTAGTTTAAATATTTTGGATCTGATATCGGAATCGGGTTACGATTCAAGCTTACATTAATCTTCAAGTTGTCAATTTTCAAGTTAATAGTCGTAGAGACCTTTTGGTCTGAAGCCCGAAGGTTTTGCTTAGCCGGCGACAATGGCACTCACGCTATCTGATGTGAAGCCCGGAGGCTTTTTGTAGGCTTTGTTTCCTCTCGTTAAGGTCATATTGATTATTTTTCCTAACTTGTTGGTTCTAAAAGAACCTCGATTTCAAGACGTAGTCATCGATGTTTTGAGCACCTCGGAAGGTTCATAGCCCATAGGTTGAGTAGATCGACGCTTTTGCAATTTTGGAGCCGACGTGGTTGGGAATTGTTTTTTGCTTGTTGAGGGAAGCCTGTGTTTAACCGGTTCTTTCCTAAGTAGATTCAGAGAATTTTTTAGCAACAATCGGGCGTCCTCGAGTTACATGTTTTTGGGCTATAGCAGCAGTTTCGACCGGAGTCGTGTGCATTTGGCCAGGGCCATTTTTGATCCCGAAAAGAACTTCTAGGCATCTACACCGAGGGTATTCCCTTTAGGAATTCATACAAATGCGACGTATAACTTAAACTGCAGGATGTTTCATGCCTGTTGACGTCTTACAATTTATGGAGAATAGTTATGGTTTTGCCGAGGCTACCCGCTAGGGTCTTAAAATTTCAGATTATCTAGTGCGTGGCAATTAGTGACACTCTCCGAGTCATCGAGTTTACTTGAAGACAACTTCTCGTGAGCTCCGAGCTATTTTCTGGGGGCTTGGTGACCCCGGAGTTCCTAACCTAGGGTCAAACAAGTAGTCGAATCGCTCGTGTTGAGTCTCCAAATATATCAGATCATTTTAGGCCTGAATACCGCCTTTTGTAGACTTGTAGCCATATCGCGAGGGCTTTGTCAGCCCAGAACCCCGACCCTGGGGTCGCGAGGGTGCTGAATTTTTTTTATGTCTCCGAGCATTTCGGGATGTATTTCATGGAGAGGTTTTTCGCTGAGGATAGGCCAAAATATTCTTCTTCGAGGCATCGAATGTTTAGAATATATTCTTTATTTCTTGGAGAAAATATATGTTGTAAATACATGTTGTCATGTTGTTGGGAGTCCGGTTCATAGGGGTGTGACTCCCCCGATTATCTGATATACTTGTATGGTTCCGTATTAGAAAATTTTGAGAGATATCATGGACTTGTCGGATACCTTCCCCGGGGGCATGCAGTTCCGCTAATAATCTTGTTGGTGGAACCTACTTCCTGATAGAAACTCGATTGAGGAAATAATACCCGACGGCCCTGTGGTGGTCGCGGATCCTCGAGCGGGATACAGAGCTACTAAATGCCTCGGCTGGCTGCTTGCGTACATATTAGCAACAAGAAAGGAAAGGAAGTAATAAAAGGAAAACTTTGTTCCAGGGAGTAAGCCCTGCGACAGTCGTATTCCTTGCTCGATCAGGCTTGGCCGAGGATATGATTGTCCTTAACCCTTTGACCTCATTTGAGGGCGATACCGATCATGGGTATAAAGTGAGGGATCTCCTCCCGTCTCTCGCAGCTAGATACTTTGACTATGCGTTTTTCATGGCATTTGACACCTTTGGAGGAGTACGGCCGGAATTGCATCCTGGGTGATCTATTCGTCGTTGTCTGTGCAAAGCATCTGTGCCTTGCGTCGCTCGACGTATTAGCCCGAGCTCGGGCAGTCCACATAGGGGGATCAATTTGGTCCTTGTGGATATCTCCATTGGGGATATATCAGTGGTCTGGCCTGAGAGCGACGCTGATCCGGGTTGTCTTATTGGCTTTGGCTCAACATCGTCGGTATAACTTTGGCTGATACACCTGTATGCTTTATTTGAAACGAGTCTGAATGAAAGAAGGGACAACCAATACGTTAATGGGATGCCAAGGTGGAGTCTCGGCATCCTTTTCCTCGAGCGATAGGGTGTCCTTAGGGAGTATTCCCTGGGACTTTCCCTTTTTGGTGACAGGCACTTGTATTCTACATTCTATGGATCTTAGTGGGGTGCCGCCATCCTTTAACAGTTGTGACGATGTGTTACAGCTTGCCGGCTCTGCTTTGTTCAATTTCTCCTTTTTCGTGGAGCTAGATCCGGGTTTGCTTGCTTGGCGATGTTTTGTGATTACCTTTATTGGATGGTATAGTTGCTGCTCTTTTGGGTATGTAACTCTGAGCATTTCATGATTCTCGTGGTGGGACATGATTTCCTTCGAGTGTTTTTGGTAGAATAGATCCGAGCCACCTGGAGTTCCTGGCTTCACTTATGATGACAACTATGCTTGGAATTACAACATTGAAGTCGAGCTCTATCGGGTGAGGTTTCCTTGTCGGTTACGTCTTGTTGAATCTGGTACCATCAGAGGTTCCTCGAAGGTGTCGTCATCGGGCTACCATTTTGTTATTGCGAGATACGCTGTACCTCGGATCATTTCTTCTATTTGCATCCCGTAGAAGATGGCTCCATTCATTCAGTGCCAGCTTCTTTGTTGGGAATCTGCCTGGATACGCCAATCCCGATGAGGTTTATCCGCGGCTCTGACTTAGGTATGGTATTTGTTGTTTTTATATGACCAAGCCTCGATTGGATATCCGACTAAGCTTCATTTGAACTGCTACGAAACTACTAGGTATGTTTTGTTTAGGTTTTGGGCGAAGGCCCATGCCATCCCACTATTCGGGATCGGGAGTGATCTCGTTCGTCTTGTCGGAGAGCGAGATGCGGCTTCCCGTGACAATTTATTTCTTCTTCTTCTCCTGGCCTCCGATGCATTTAGCCCTTTTGGAATTATTTTGATGGCGTTGGCGTGTGCTTCCATGGATCGCGCTAGTATGGTAAGTAGGTCCCCGGGATTCGATGCCGAATAATGATGCCGCATTGTGGTTTCCTCCATGGGGATTTATTCAAATGTCTTCATTGGGATGGTCCCGAGTTATCCATTTTGGAGGTCATCGTTCCTGGACGGGCGTGTGTGAGTGGTGATGTACCTGTGAGGACTTGGGGTCCTGTCACTCCCAGGGAATTTTGTTATTTTTGACTTCCACAAGATGGGTACCGGGATCGTATCTCCAGGAGACGGCTGCTGTAGGAGTCTCCGCGAGCATGAGTCGATCTTTATGATAATGTCTTCCAGAATCCTCACTATTGTAGGATAGGTTGTTGGTTCGTCATTGCTCGATACCTCGGGTACTGGCTCGAAGCGAGGAGATATTTTGGGTGTTGCAACGCCGAGAGTCTTCGGGCAGCTGTTTAGCTGAGAGATTGCTAGTTGATGTGCCTGCAACATTTCAAAGATAACGTGAAGACTAACTTCCTGTTCTTCCCGGGCTGGGGTTTTTTTTTACTTCCTATTGGTCGTTGCGTCGTATGCTCCTGTTGGTGTGAGACGTTTTGTCTACATGCAAAGCATCCTACAAATTCACTTCCACTAGGATTGGTCCGGACATGCCGTCAGGATTCTGCAGAGGTGCTCCGACGGCCGGGACGGCCAGGTCGTTTTTCGCGTGGTCTTCGAGGTCATTGTTTTCAACCTTGTTTATCGATCTGGACATTTTGACCTGCAATCAAAGAGTTCTCGGTCAAGAAAAAGTGTTAAAGATATCATACTTTTAAGTGACTAAACTAGCAAGAAAATAATCAATATTATTTTTAGCCCCACGGTGGGCAGCAAACTGTTTACCGCGAAAATGGTAACAACAATAAAATTTATAAATGGGATTCTAAAAATACGTGATCTATTCCCAAACTAGTTTGTAAGGGTGATTGGTGCTAAAATATGGAGTAAACCAGTAAAGATCGAGTTAGTGAAAGCGATAATCGAACTAGTAAGGGGACGTTCTCAGGCTTTAAGCAAGCCAGTGGGCACCTCGGGGCCAGGCCTCGAGCCTATCTCGATCTTATCGAGGGTAGTTGGCAAGGGGTTAACAGATAAGGATATAGATAAACAAGGCTTTATACCATCAATCTTGAACTAAATGATAAAGAAAAATAAAATTCTAGAGCGACCTTGGGGTCGAAGAATACTGATAACTTAGAAGAAAGAAATAGAGATATTATTGCTTATTGGAAAACTGGATCAATATCAGCCCCTTACAAGGTGGGGCGAGTCCCCTTTTTATAGGAGAGGGGATTCAGTAAAGTACGCATATATCATTTACAAGAGTAAAAATATGGGATGGCCTATCGCACATCATCTCAATAGGCTATAGATAGAACGGCCCTATTAAGTGTAGCCATGTGCTTCGGAGACCTCTTTTCTCACCCTTACACCATGCCATGCTTCCATCGATTTGGACTTTGATGAGCCCTGAGGCCAAGAACTCGATCGTGGCCTTCCACTCTCGGGATCTCAGGGAATGCTTCCAAAATTGCCTTGATAGTAAAAATTAAGTCTTATGATTTTACCGTGTACACTTTTGTAATAGACGGCGTATCTCATATATCCCTGCTCGATGCCTTATCGTTTCTATTTCTCAAGGCAAAAATACTGCCATCGATTCATTTTTTCAAGGAAGTAGTAATTGCACCCATCGATTAATCTTCCAAAGCATCAATGACCGTGTCATTTATTCCCTACAAATAAGGAAGTTTTGTGGCATTGCTTCCCCCATCTCAGTATTTCCGTTGGCATGCTTTGCTTGTTCCTCACCGTCATCTTCTTTTACCCTTGATCACTACGATGGAAGATCTCTATGTCAAGGCTATTTGGAGGAGTTCCTTCGAACTTCGACATAGCCTTCTTCTAGATAAGGTCGAGCTATCGGGGCCTACTAATTTGTTTAGAGAGCGTGCGTCGAAATTTGAGGCCTTCAGGAATGCTACTGTGGATAAAGGTCATCTTTGGGTGCCCCGGTGGGCCTTGTTAATTTTGATGTAGATAACTCTTTCAGAGAGTATAAGGTTGGCTTTCATTCGAGGAGTTTGCCTATGTTTGTGTTCTTCTTTGGGCCCTCGTGGAGCTTTGGTGATCGGGGCTTCTGGGCGTATGTTACTTTTTCTCCTGTTGGCATATACCCGAGGGAACATTTTTCCATATCATCTGTACTGGATTCGTTGTTTGCAGATATTAGGAGGTTTTTTGGGGCGATGCAGTGCTTTTCTGGAGAGAAGATGGAGTCGTCAGCCTCCGGGCCAAGAAATGGCAGTAATAAGAGCTACCAGAGCCTACAATGCGAAGGAGACTTTAGTAGTGCTGGATGGGCTCACATTTTTTAGGACGGGGCATCGCCTGAGTCTGCTATTCCCGGAGCGCCTGTTTCCCAGCAAATAGCTCCTTTGAGTGAGCTCGTTGTGCCCAGGGCCGGTTCTTCTAGGGTCGCAGGGGCAAGAGCGACAAGAAATGTTCTGATCTGGAGGAAATCTGTTGTCTTCACTTTGTGGTGAGTTTGTGCATAGTTTTCTTGTATCCCGGATCTTCCTCCTCTCATTGGATCTTTCCCACATAGGACTACGATAGGCTTAAGTCCGAGCTATTTCGTCAAAAGTCCATGTTTCTGAGGATTCTAGATGAGGGAGAATCCCTTAGGCTCCTTTTCAAGGAGAAGGAAGGTGAGTTGCAGTATTGGCGATATGAGGTGTATCGGAGCTCAAACTATGAGAGCAATTTGATGGAGAAGGTAACTTCCTGTAGTGCGTGCTTCGCTTTCTTCTGCTTTGAAGGCTAATTTATTCTTGCCATATCAGTTGCAGAAAAAGGAAGAGGAATTGGAATACCTTAAAGGCAATGTGAACCGCGTTAGGGCCACTTGTAAGGAGCTAAGAGCTCAAGCGCAGGCTCAAGCTCTAGAGGATATGAGTACCTCGGCTAGGATCCCTGTCTTCGAGGTCTAGCTCAACTTGACCCTTGATTATGCCAAAGTTCAGGCAGATATGATCAAGAGACTTGAGTCTTATCTCTCGAATGTTAGGGCTGAGATAATCGATGCCCGGGTGAAAGCGGCATTAAGCCGAACCAGGGCTGATTGTGAAATAGATATTTGCATAAAGGATGCTGCTGACTCTCAATCCGAGTTGAGGCAAGCCCTTGACCGTGAGAAGAGGATCGAGGAATATGTTCATTGCCAATCCTGGAGAGAGGTACTCGAGGAGGTTAGAGCAAGGGGCTTCATTCTCTCGGAGAAATTGGCTCAAGCAAGGGTGGATGAGGATGACGGTCGGTCACTCCTTGTGGATATTATGGAGGGTGAACTTGACAAGCTGTAGTCCTTTGGCGTAAAATATAGGTTCCACTGTTTTGTAACTTTGTTCCCAACGCGCGCAGGTCGTGCATGTAGGTGTAGAATGCTTTTTCATATGTAATATAAGAAGAATTTTAAAGTTATATTCCTTTTGTACCTTTTTTCTATCGTTGCTCTCGATCATGTAGACTGGTTTTGGAATTAGTCCCCGAGTCACGTTACAGCTCGAGCTTTGAGCTTCAATTAGCCTTCAAACTTTTTCCCCCTGTATGGGCTGAGGGCGATGGCCTTTTGTGCTAATAGGCCGAAGCGATTTTACGGGCGCGTGGCCTGGAGATTTATCTTGACTAACGGCAGCGTCGTTTGGGTCGTGCCTTTAGGCGTATTGTGGTTGAATTGTCCTCGAGTTCAGTCTCCAATTTGGGATACAACTCGAGCTTAATATACCCTTGAGCCTATTTGGGCTGGCGATGATTGTGATAAGCCACTTATTTTTCAGAAGAAGCAAAGAAATTTAGGAGAAAGATAATTCCTGGAGCTTTTTGGTTATTAGAAGTTTATTAGAAGTTATCTGTTTAGTAGTTTTATTATGGTTATTAGAAGTTACTTATCTTATCCTAATAGGTTATGCAGTAGTTATGGTCAGCCTATTATATAAGTAATAGATCCTGTAATGCGTAGGTATCATTATCAGAATCAAAACTACTTTATTTTGGAGCATTGTCCTCTCCATACAGACAACTTTATTGGTGTAGTTGTGTTTAAGATTCTTGCAAAAACTATTGCCAATAATATTAACTTCTTTGTTCTATTTATTCTGTTATCTACTTCTGGTTTCTATCATTGGTATCAGAGTAGTAAGATCTGCCATGGTGAACACACGGACCAACGCTTCCCACAGTGAACCCACCATTCCTAATCTTGACCTGATTTCCCAACAATTAGCGACTATAGCAGAGAAATTGGAAGCCATAGATGCTTTAACCGCTGATGTGGCTGCATTAAAAGCACAACACAGTAGAGATCACAATAAAGGGAAAGATAAAGCCACACTAGAAGAGGGTGAGGTTAACAACACTTGAGATCGAGAAACTTTCCGGCGCTCACAGATAAAGATGGAATTTCCATAGTATGAGGGAGGAGATCCTAGAGGTTGGATTTTAAAAGCAGAGAAGTATTTCCAATACTATCAAACTTCTAAGGAATGCAAGGTTGATGTGGCTTCGATGTACTTGGAAGGAGATGCACTGGATCTTTTTAGTTGGATCAACAATGAGCAAACCATTTACTATTGGGACGAACTGGTGAAAGTAATGCAAGAAAATTACGGGCCTACTGAGTTTCAATATCCTGATGAACATCTCTGTGATATCTAACAAACTGGAACGGTATTTGAGTATAGGCAAGAATTTTCAAAACGAGCAGCGCGTGTGTAAAATTGGCCAGAACACTGTTTGCTTGGAGTTTTCCTCAGTGGGTTGAAATAAGACCTTCGCGTGGACGTTAGGATTCACAAACCTCGATCTGTGTACAAGGCAATGAGCCTGGCTTTAGAATATGAAGTAAAACAGGGACCTAATCGGTCCAGTAAGGCACCCACTTTGCCTTCTATATAACGACCTCCTTCGGTTGGGACATCATCTCTAGCGGCTCGAGAATCCTTCAATTTTCTGTCATCCCGCCAGCCAGTTACATGTCCTTTTCAACCACCATCACTTCCAAACACTCGACCGTTGACTCCTGAACAACAAATTCGGCGAGACAAAGGCCTTTGCGATCGTTGTGGAGAAAAGCTTAGCCCTGGTCATCGCTGCAAACCTGGGACTTTTGCTCATTTGGAGTTGATGCAAGAAGAGAACGACACACAGATTGTGAAAGATAACAACAAAATTGACTTGTTTCCTACTGATGTGGGCACTATTTCTTGAACTTCGCCTTGAGGACAAGTCATATTTCCAGGAGGGGTGTACTGATAAGCCACTTATTTTTCAGAAGAAGCAAAGAAATTTAGGAGAAAGATAATTCCTGGAGCTTTCGGTTATTAGATGTTTATTAGAAGTTATCTGTTTAGTAGTTTTATTATGGTTATTAGAAGTTACTTATATTATCCTAATAGGTTATGCAGTAGTTATGAATAGCCTATTATATAAGTAATAGATCCTGTAATGTGTAGATATCATTATCAGAATCAAAACTACTTTATTCTGGAGCATTGTCCTCTCCATACGGACAACTTTATTGGTGTAGTTGTGTTTAAGATTATTGCACAAACTATTGCCACTAATATTAACTTCTTTGTTCTATTTATTTTGTTATCTACTTCTGGTTTCTATGATATTGTTTTCATTTTTATGTTTTTGAGCGTTTGGTGATTTCTCAGGTCCAGTGTCCGAGTCGCGTTGCAATTCGAGCTGTAATTGACCCTTAATATTTCTGTAGATTCTGAATGGCGTAGTGGCATTGATATCATGCCCTTGGGCGTATTATAATTTTTGGGTCCAGTCTCCGAGTTGCATCGCAACTCGAGCTATAATCGACCTTCAAATCTTATCGAGTTTTCGGCCAGCAATGGTGGACTTTCTATTGCTTGGTCTTTGAGACATTTTAGTATGAGGCTCGTAGGCTTTGCTTAGTAAACTATTTTGGATCCGGTCTCCGAATTGGTTTACGATTCGAGCTTGCTTTAATCCTCAAGTTATCAATTTTAAAGCTGGCTACGATGGCTCTTACATTGTATGGTCGTAGAGACCTTTTGATATGAGGCCCAGAGGCTTGCTTAGCCGATGATAATGTCTCTTACGTTGTTTGGTTGTAGAGACCTTTTGATACACAGTCTAGAAGCTTTTTGTAGGCTTTATTTCCTCTTGTTAAGGTCTTTTTGAATGTTTTTGCCTAAGCTGCCATCAGTTCTGGAGGAACCTCGATTTCAAGTCATGGTCAGCTTTGAGAACCTCGAAAGGTTCATAGCTCATAGGTCGAGTAGATTGATACTTTTGCAATTTTGGAGCCAGCGTGGTCGGAACTCTTTTTTTTTTGCCTGTTGAGGGAATCATGATTTTTAAC
The DNA here is from genome assembly GCA_026770625.1 of Nicotiana glauca. Classification (NCBI taxonomy): domain Eukaryota; kingdom Viridiplantae; phylum Streptophyta; class Magnoliopsida; order Solanales; family Solanaceae; genus Nicotiana; species Nicotiana glauca. Next base: position 75,490 of record MU739175.1, read on the forward strand.
CGGTATTTTCCGAAGTAGATTCAGAGAGATTTTAGCAACAGACGGGCGTGCCCGAGTTGCATTTTTTGGGTTGTAACAGTCATTTTGACCGGAGTCATGTGCGTTTGGCCGGGGCCATTTTTTATCCTAAGAGGTAGTTTTAGGCATCTATACCGAGGGTATTCCCTTTAAGGATTCTTACAAATGCGTTGTATAGCCTAAACTGTGGGATTTTTTATGCATATTGAAGTCTTATAGTTTTCCATGCCTGTTGAGGTCTTATAGTGTATGGAGAATACATCTGGCTGTGCCGAGGCTGCCCGCTAGGGTCTTACAATTTAGGATTTTCTAGTGAGTGGAGATTGGCGGTAGTCTACGAGTCTTCGAGTTGTTTAAGCTTGAAGACCGCTTCTCGTGAGCTCAGAGTTGCATCATAAGGGCTTGATGAGGCCGGTGTTTCGACCCTAGGGTCATTCGGGTACTGGTCTTTTAAGTCTTTGAGTATCTCGAGATACATCTGGTGGAGAGGTTTTTGCTATGAATATGTTGTAATAGTCTTCTCCGAATCGGGGAACGCTTAAACAATAATCTGTATTGCTTGACGAAAATATAGGTTGTAAATGCATATTGTCCTGTTGTTGTTAGTTTGGCCCACATGGGTGTGACTTCTCCGATTATCTGATGCGTTTGTATGATTCCGCATTGAAACCTTTTAGAAGAGAGGATTGAAATCTCGTCAGGTCCCCTACTTGGGGGTGTGCAGCCATGCTAATAATCTTGTTGGCTGAACCTTCTTCGAGTTAGAAACTTGGTCGAGAAAAGAATGCTCGGCGGGCTTCGTGGTGGCCGCGGATCCTCAAGCGGGGTCCAGAGCTACCGAATGTCTCAGCGGCTAGTAGTGGTCGAGATGATTTTCCCACCACTTAATCAGCTGGTATACATTGATGATTTGCCCACAGTGGCCGAGATGATATGATGGGATGCCCTTAGCGGCTTGATGATGTTATGAACACATGTACCTGTTGATAACCAATTTTTCCCTAAATATTTTCTATACCCAAAATACTTCCAAAATAGCATATACGTGCATATATAAGCACACCCAAAAGTTTTGGCATTTTTAATAATTTTTAAACCAATTTACTGCCTATTTTAATACAACAAAATCCAGTAATTATTTCCAAAATTATTATTTTTGGTGAATAACTTATTTTATTCTCACATTTACACCAAAATATAATTAAGGTGATTTTTGCATATTTTTACGAATTTATTTGGTATTTTTAAATCTAAATTGCATATAATTGCAATCATAGCCTATTTTATTATTAACAATATTTTATAATTATAAAATTAGTTCTAGTATTTTTTTTAATTAATAATTATGAATTATTAAGGGATTCATTGCTTTTGATTTCTCCCAAAGTCATTTTCACTATTTTTATAAAATTAAACAAAGGAAAATTGGCTATTTAAATACTAGCCCCATCTATTTCAATTTTAGCCTTAAAATTAGGTCCAATCTCAGCCCCAAATTCCCAACCCAATTATATTTAAACCTAACCCATGACCCAATTCCAAATAACCCGATCCAGACCCCTTTTTATCCTGGCCGTTGATCCCTTCCTTTTTTAATCCACACGACTACCCTAATTCTCTCATTTCTCCTAACCAGCAGCCCTCGAATCCCCTCTCCTCTCTTATTCTATCTAAGACCTAAACCTAACCCTAGATACCTCCCTCCGATTACCACCCAAAACCGCCTGAATCCATTTCTTCCAAAGCCATTGAAGGCCTGTACCTGCCTCATATGGCTCCTACACGCCCGTTATTTGAAGGATCGAGGCCAGACCTCGAGGATCTTCACTCAGACCTTTACTTATTCGAAGATCTCGTCCATCTCTGGCCTTGCTCCGGCGGCTCTTGGTCTTTTGAGCCTGATTGTGATATTCTCTGTCTTAGATCGTGACTTTTCCAGGCTTTCTCGCTTCTAGGGTTCTTCTGAAACCCTAGCCTCTTGAGGTTCTCCTGATTTCTTTAGATCTTTTCTAGATCTATGTTTATTTTAAGGTTTTCAAGCGATTTCCTAATGTTTCTTTCAAAACTTTGCTTTCAAACCTTTTATCTTCTCCGACTTAGAGTTTCTCTGATTTTACATGCTCTACTGTGGTTCTTATGTGTTTTCTTCTACTGTGTTTTCTTCTACCTTGTTCTTATGATTTCCCCTACTGTATTTTGCATGATTTTTCTTTTATTATGTTTTTATGAAGTTTTCTGGGAAATACATGTTTAAGGTCTCAGTCCCTTTGAGTTTTCTGAACTTATTGCGTTAGTATTTCTGTCTGACTTGCTTATTTGCGTCTCTAGACTCGATTAATGGTAAAAACCCTAGAATTTGGGGTTTCATTCGAGTTTTGAGGCCACTTGTTACGTGATGTGTGTGCTTCTCATCTCTAAACTTGCTTGGTTTCAAAACCCTAATCTCTGAGTTCCAGAAGTTGTTTCATCTTTGTTTCAACTTTTTTTCTCCATGTGGTTCTGACTTTTTGCCAAACTCTATAAGACCTTGTTTACTTGACCTCTTTGACATGCTTCTGATACCCCCTTCTCCCTATTACTAGATTAGCCTATACGGCTATCATGTTTCTCTAGCATTACTGTTTCTCTTTGGCATGATTTAACCTCACACGCCCAATATTATGCATTCTTTATATACACTGGTTGTCCCTCTAGAATTTTGGGACTGATTTCAGACTTCTTGTGTAAGCATACTTGATTTTCTCCTTGTTTTATTTGAAAATTCTCTTTAACCTTTCAATTCCCTTATTCCTCATTTGGTTCATTAGTGATTTTGAATCCCTGATTTCCTGATTTACTATGTACTAATTGATTTACTTTGTTCTTGCCTTATTTACACAACCGTGTATTTCAAATTTTCTTTCCTTAATTAAAACCCTATGTATTTACCCCTTATTTGTATGTTATGCACAATATGTTTGCTTGATATCCTTCTTTAAATAACTTCTGCCCTTTACCGTTCAAATTTGAACTCCTCAATTAAAAGGATTTTCTGCTACTGATTCATTCTAATTGATACATGATTATTTTTTTACCTTGTTCCCTGCCTGATTTCAAACTATAAATACCTACTCCTTTCTTAACACACACACAACCAACACTCGAGTCTTTTTCTGAACTCACACTCACACGTATAAATATACTCTTGCTATTTGTACTGTGGCTTGTTACGAGATTTCTGCTCTCTTTACTTTCTGAAACTGGTATGTCCTAGTTTTTATTCTAGCCCCAACTCCAATGTGTTTACTTACCAGTTCTTATGTCCATGTTTACTTTAATGTATGAAGTATTTAATCTTTGTGCAATGTGCTTATATCCTGCTCACTTCTTGTAATGAATCCCATTTCTATATCCCCTTTATGTGTTTTGAGCTATGGTTCAAAAACATGGCAATGTATCTGAAGTTATTGTCCATGGATATGAACTGGACCCTTTGGGCCCTAAGCTCTTTCAATTTTCCATCCCCATTCCCTTTACTCTGTGTGCTGAGTTAAAGCTTTGGCCTGGTAGTATTCTAATTACTGCCCAGGCTATGGTTTGACCTTCAATAGGTCCTTATTCTCCAATGTTTGACCAACAAGTTTGGTCAGGGGTGTGCCAGCCTACCCCATGGTTAGGTATGACCACCAGCCTGCCTTGGCACTCCCTACCTCTATCTATTGCACTTGCACTCATTCTTAGAACTTAAGTTCTACCCCTCTCTTGTGATTCTTGCCTTGGGACTCCTGAGCTCCCTCTGAACTTGGACACCTGAGGGCTAGCCTTTCCACACTACCCTATAACTCATTATGATTAGCATCTTGGGTGTAAGCACTGCCTAGGGTTCCTGAAACCCCTTGGATCTCTGAAAGACCCTAGATAAGAGAAGGCTTTGGAAATCTGGATCTCGGAAGTGGCTCAATCTCATATTATTAGACACTAAGTCTGAATTAGGCTATTCGGATGTAGTTGATAATTCCTGATGTACTTTTTCAGTTTTATTCTTCTGGCCTGTAATAATTTGTATAAACTCATGGGGATTTAGTAAAAAGGGAGGGGGTTTACTTTTATGCACTATGGTTAGAAAATATGCCTATAGAGTTTTATTTTTGATTTGTGCAACTTCATACGTAGAAAGCATGTTTATAGGATTTAACATTTGATTTCTGCAACTAAGCATATAGATATCATGCCTATAGGATTTGTATTTCTCCATATAACAACGCAATTCGGCAAGCAATTAGGCTTAACAACTAAGCATATAGATATCATGCCTATAGGGATTTGCATTTTTGCATATAATAACGTCATTAGGCAAACAATTAGGCTTAACAAAAAAAATTCATATAGATACCATGTCTGCAGTACTCCTATTTAAAAGGTCCAAATCAGTTAACGCATAGAGAGCATGCCTATTGAAACTTTGAATCTGAGCCGTTTCATTCATTGAAAATAGCATTCACCTTTTGAAATTAGTATTTACTGAAGCTCGTAAAGTAACAGATCTTTTCCAAACGCATCTGCATTTTTTTTCGAAACCCATTTAAGACTTGTGAAACTCGTCTTCCAATTAGTCTGCATGTCCTCTAAAGTTCATTCCTTTTCTGTTAAACCTTTTCAAAACAGTACATTCTTTTTCTAAAACTCCTTTTACTCTATAACTTTGCTTTATAATCAGTTTGTTTTTAAAATCAGTAGTTCTATCCAACACTTAGACAAAGGATTAATTAATCAATTAGATCAGTTTTAGACAACTGCATTCGAGCAAGCCTAATGCAGACTTCCCGTCTAAAAATATGTGTTGTACCAGTCTGCTCGTCGCTTTATTTAATTTAAGATTAAACTAGTACGTGTAAGACATGCTAAAATCTATGGCTTTATCTGATTTAAGGAGGCTTATTTGAGCCCTACTTGCTTATTTGCTTTCCCCTTTACTTGCATTATGTGTTTTGATTGATGCCTTAGTATTTTGTCCTTTGAAAACTCCCAAAGGGCCCCCAAACCCCTCTCCCTTTAGGACTAGTAGTCCAAATGCCTCCGGTACTGATAGGATTGGGACGAGTACTAGCATGAAATAAGTAACGAGATATTTCGCGCTTTAATATCTTAACGGGGTGGGAAGGGTAGAATATAGATATGATGACCACGCGATAACACCACATGTATAAACGGTTACCGGGTGTTGTGTGGGGAGACCTATATTATTTATAAACATAGGACCCCTCTCCCTTTACCTGTTTATTTTATTTCGAAAACTGCTTTTTTCGAATTCCAGCTTCTTTAACTGCTACTTCCAGCAAGTATGTACATTTCTCCCTCTTCACTTGTTTATTTTGAATTTTTTATAACTACTTTCTATGTAAAATTTCAGCTTCTTTAACTTCGTTTTGATTTCAAATTATTTGCAACTATTATGTGAAAACCCCCTTGTATTTATAATTCTTGCTTGTCTACTTAGGTTCACCTGCTTAAAGTCACAATTGTAACATGGCCGGGAACCACACTAGTGGATCTCGAGGGGTGCCTAACACCTTCAGCTCGAGATAATTACTAGCCCTAACCCAAACTCTGGTTCTTCATCTCAAATTCTTCCTTAAAATGTCCTAATGCACTATAATCATTAAGTGGCGACTCTTTAAATCCAAAAATCCAATTCCCAAACGGGAATAAAGTTGTCTTCCTAACTGTCGTAAACCCGATTTCGTGAGAAAAAGGGGGCGTCGACAGTACCTATGCATGACATGACATTCATACGTATATGCATGATACTATAAGTATTTCATGAGTTACAAGTTATCCAGACTTACAAATTGAGTCATCTACTCTATATTTCTTCTATATCTGTTATGTACCTATTTATGTGCCTTACATAATCGTAACATTATTCATACTGACATCCTTTTCTTGCTTGGGGATGCTACATTTCATGCCCGCAGGTCCCGATAGATAGGTCGAGATTCCTCCAAGTAGGCTAGTAGCACAGCAGAAGATGTTGGCGCGTTGTATTTTTTTTTGGAGTTGCTAGATAAGTTAGTATGATTTAGACGTGTATTGTTTGGTATGGCGGGACTCTGTCCCGAGCTTTATAAAAATTATGTATTCTTAGAGGCTTGTAGATATATGTCATGTATCTAAAAGATTGTATGGCTTTGTCGGCCAATGTTCAGTACAGGAGTGGCTATTTTGGTCTTATAGGTCCGTACTGCATATGTATAAGTTTGTATCCCCTCATGCTTTACTCTGATTCATTTACCTATGAGAGAATGATATGAAAGGTACATTACATTGGTACTCAGTTGAGTAAGGTACCGGGTGCCCATCACGGGTCCATCGATTTGGGTCGTGACATGGAGTCTGCACACACCCCTAGTGAGAGCAGGTACCTACGGAGTGTGAGTGCCGAATGATTGGGAGTGCTGAGTGACTGTAAGGACTAAGTGGTTTTGAGGACTAATTGACTATGAGGATTGAGTGATTGGTAGGACCGAGTGCATTGATACATCGAGAGTATGCATATGGTTTTATCACTGCATGGCATTACAGTTGGCATGCACACATTGACATGTAGGCGTAGAGATGTATTTTTCTTATGCCATTTGAAAATGAAACATTTACGTGTTGAAAGCCTTTGGGGGAAAATCACAGTTTTCAGACTTACTCATATTTTTTGGTAATCTTGGTAAAATATTTTGTTTTTACTGATATAGTTGAAAAACAAGCCTATTTTTCTGAAACTGTGAACGACCTGAACATTTCATCTCTTAGTTACTTTTTTTTTACTTTCATTATGTTGTTATGAATTGTTGTTGGCTATTGGCGTTGGACTCTGGCCCTTGTCCCAGCTCGTTACTACTTTCAATCTACGGTTACTTTTGTTACTTAATGAGTACATGCGGTCGGTTGTACTCAAACTACAATTCTGCAGCTTACGTGCAGATGTTGGATGTTGATGTTGTTGTGATCGACGGTAGCTGAAAATTGAAGACGTACCTGCATTATGGATGTAGCTACCTCTTGTTCATGGTAGCATTAGATGTATAAAAATCTATTTATATATATTTCGAATAGATGATCTATTTATTTCATAACAACATTGTAATTTTTAATCTTAGATGCTCACGATTTGTATTATCAGTGATTGGGGAATGTATAAGATCATATACTTCTTTTAACTAATTATCTTATTAAATTTCATTGGAATTGGATAATGTTAATTGGCTTACCTAGCGGGATGGAGTTAGGTGCCATCACGACCAGTTGAATTTTGGGGCATGGCAATAAAATAGAGTTATAATCCCCAAACAATGATCAATACACCAAATTCGATCCAAACTCGGGTCTTAAGTAAGGACGGAATGATGAAAACCTTGTGCATGTGTTGTTCCAACTCCTTCTTAGCTTCCTTAGGTCTAAAGTAGGTCAAAAAGTCCAAAAATAATCTTTTCTATGTATTTATACCAAGTAGGATCAGGCCCAGACCAAACCACATTTCCTAGCTGAAATAGAAAAATCACTCTAGAAAAAATACAAAAGTGTGCCACATGGGTCGACGCGCCATGCCATGTGCTAGTGGGACTTATAAGAAATATCGACAATTCTCAGGCAGCATGATTTGCACTGTTGCGGCGAACCACGCTGCACCGCACCACGTGATGCAGTAGTGCAAAATTCTCAGAGTACGGCTTCAACCTTGATTTTTGATGTTCAGACTTGGTCCTCGAACCCCGAACACGATCCGGGCTTAATCCCTTGGGCGTTTACTCAAACTTCAAAGCTCCAAATAGCTCGAATTAATTCCACAATATCTACGTAGCTCAAAATCACTCCTACAAGGCATAAAATATACAATATTGAATCATATAAACATATGTAAGTATTTACATGAATAATATATTTAATTTTTACGTTATTATTGTTATTATTACCTACTGGATCTTGTGTGGATTCTATCAATAATCTCCCTTTGTATGTCTATTTAAAGAAGTTTCCATCAACAACAATAACTAATTTGCAATACTGACATCCTTTTATAGACGCATATAGTGCAATGACAGCATACATGAACAGGTTTCCTTTGTTTTATTTTTGCTAACTTACCACCGACACAAAATTTGTAAGAACCAGCATATAAAAGTAGCTTGGCAGCTTTGCATATGATTCACTTGTGTTCCCTCTCAGTAGTTGAACTGCATATTCCTATTTTCCATGCTTGCATATATGACATTTGTAGAGCATATTGCTTGTTTATGTCTCCAATTATGTTATTAGTAGTGTACACTATTTTGGGTCTTTATACTTGTCTATCAGAAGGCTGTCGATGAGTTTTGTAACAACTTGACGTAGTGCATAAGACCTGTTTTTCAGCGGGCATAAGTGCAGTTTACTGAAATTTATGACATTGATATGTTTTGCTGCTCTCAAGTTCGAAGACTTAAAACACCAATTGCAGCCGTTAATGCATATTAGGCAACACCTATGATAAGAATATAAACGTTTCCATCAATAAACATATAGCAACGTGAAATACAATAGTATATAGTGATACACACTACCATCCACAATACGAGTTGAAAAATATAGCGACTATACTATTACACGGTGACAACCATAATTGAAAAGTGCACAACAACAAACTTACAAGCAGCAACTTATTTTATGCATAATTATGCATTTAATCTCAACTGCAATATACATTGGTATACATAATTATACAGTAAATATTTAATGCCTTATTTCACTTGATCTATGCACCTTAAACTAAATTTTTTCCTTTATCGCCAAGTGCTTCATGACTTTGATATTGGAGCCTTGTCTTTATAAATTTGGCCTTCTACTATATCTATGTGTTGATGGTAAGTTATTATTGTATTTTTAGCAGATTGTATATCTTGTCAGTCTTCTCCACCCCCAAACACAATCATATTAATTGTATCGCTATTGTATATCTCTTGTATTACAGAGCTTTGTGCACAATCTGGGAAAATCACAGTAGAATTAGATTTGTAGCAAATCATGTCCATATCCTTTGCCCTCAATGATGTACAAAGTGGATACATTATAAATTTTGAGCGTTTTCAGCTCAAGATATACACATACACCCGTATTATTGTGTATCATTATTGGTGGAGAACCGTTTTGGACAGTGTAGTTCATTTCAATAATATTCAGTCAAATATCTATCATAAGCTGTTTCGAAATCACGTCTACAAAATCTTCAAAACTTATATTTGGAGTAACTATTATAACATCGACATTGCAATCCACAAAACTGTTGTCAACATTCCATCGACCACCATATTGAATAAAAATTGGTAAATTTACCACTAAAGTGGCTAAAATTAGGTCAAAATTCATTAATTCCTTGATTGATTTTATTGTAGTTTGTAGTTCCTTGATCAAAGTTGTAACTACAGAGAAATCACGAAAGGAGATTTTTCTCTTTCACGGTGAAATTGATCGATTTTCGAGTGAAATTTCGAGTTCATTCTGAGAATTGTTTGGGCGAGAAGACCGTATTTTACCGAATGTAGGCCACTGTGAAATTGATCACGCTTAAAAAATAGGGAAGGAGATCTTCAGCGTAATTCTTGAATGGAAGAATCCTTCTTTGCGTATGATTTAAATTTTGGGCTAATTTTGGTAAGTCTCTAACATTGGCTAGAGGTTGGTACGTTTGAGTTTAAGTTGGACATTACTGTAATTTATCCAAAATATAAGTTTCTTTTGATTATATGTTATGTTTGGATACTGGCTGAGCCATGTAATTGCTTTTGACATCCGCAGGGTGGCTATATCAATCTAATAATTTATTTAAAGTTACATATCTCTTCAAACATGATTAGCATTAAACTATTGTTAATTAAGATACTTTTGTCTTAATTATTATATTATTATAATAATTAGTATGATTTGATGTAAACACTTGTTCACTTTGCGGTGGTGCGTAATTCTTCGTGAGATGACAATCAAAATAGAAGAATTATGGTAGAGTAAGCAAGAATTTAGTACCTAAACTCATAATCGCCACGATGAAAGTCTATTTTCTAATTTCTGACCACTTTCATTTATTACCTTGTTTTTTATAAGACCACAAACACTAAAAATTGACTAATTGTCCTATATATATTAAGTCCACGCTCTTGGATCTTGGAAATAAATTGAGTTGTGCGAGCTGCTGACTAGCTATTTGAAGTGCTTTGCCTCATATCATCATCAGTTCCAGTGCCACAATGGTTCAATCCGACGAGAAGAGAGGTATCCGCCATACAGAACTATGTGGTGTTTTATTTCTGCTTCTATAGTTGATTAAGTTTCAAAATATTGGAGAATACAATATCTCATTAAATTCCAAAAGGAAAAATTGAGAATTAGTCTTTCCTCAAAAGTTTTACTTCTATCTCGACTTCATGTGGAAAAAAATGAAATTTCACAAAAAATTACTGTTTTTTGGGTGAACAAAGATGAGTCCCTTTTCCTTCCCAATAGATCGTTCAAGGGAGAAAACAACTTACTCCGCATAAAAATGTACAAAGCAAACAGCATTGCATTTGTGGAACCGTATGTAGCTCTGTTTTTTTTTTTTTTCTTTTTCTTTCTAATGTTTCATTAACACGTCTTAATAGAGAACATGAAAAGCAGAATACCTATGTATAATGACCTATACATTGGCTTCTTTACTGAAGCTTAGAGTCTGTGGTTTACTAATTTTTATTGGTGTCGCGTGAGATGGTGTCTCCCCTCCCCTATACTGTTTTTTCGGAAATATTTTGATGACTGATCATCGTTAGATCTATTTTTTGGAACAGTTTAATAAAGGGCTTTTGCTTGGATTTTTTTTTTTTTTAAATATTGGGTAGCTATGGGAAAATTTGCTCCACCTTCTGGGCAGTCACAGGGTGATGCTGGTCTAGTGATAAGGGAAAAGCAGGTAGGTAGGCGGCCTCCGGTCACCAGATTGCGAAGGCAGTTATCAAGTAAGTGTATGAATAGCGCTGACAGTGCTATCATTTGTATCCCTGATGACCCATCCGACGAATTTCCTTCTCTTTTAGGTATGATAATCATTTTTGGCTGCTTCAATTTTCTTCTTAATGTATTCTTCAGTATGCGCTTATTTTGGTTGGTTACTCTAATGGTGATCTTCGGAATCTGGTAGAGCTATAAATGATTTTCCAGTTGATAGAGGCATTATCTTTTAAAGGCAGAATAGTCTGTTAGACACTTATACTTGTTGTCATTTGTCATCTCGGTTCCTATATTGAACGGAATTTCATCTAGACACTTATAGTTGTTCAGAAGCGATATTTTAAACCCCTCTGATGCTGCGTGACTCTCAATCGCATGATGCTAGAATCCACGTCACATAAAATTATGCTATATCACCTTTTCTTTTTAATTTTACATTAAAAAGAAATAATTGTTCTATCTTCTTCTTCATTTTTAACTTTTTTTTTTTCTCTTTCGTCTTCACCATCACCTTCTCCTTATGCTATCACTGTCATCACTCCTATCATGTGAAAATTTCTTGGCCAGCAAAAAACACTATGAACACTCTTTGATTCCCAAATACTTTATTCCACCTATACCTAAATACTTTATCTTCACCATTTTTTTCTTTTTCAAAACCCAGCTTGCCAACGATAGTAGCGACCCAACTCCGTCACTTTTTTCGCCATTTTCATCCATCTTTATTCCTTCACTCATTACTTCCCATCCATTCTTAGTATTATACTCCATCATATTTAATTTTATCCATACAAGAATAATGAAAAACAAAAAGGTTATATCCAAGACTCATTTTTTGCTGCCACCGGCCTTCACTTCTCCTTCTCTTCCTCTCACGCAGTCAACTACCACCCTCTATGCCTTCTTTCCTTCTGCTTCAGTCTCCACTTTCAACTATTGCCGCCGGTCTCCTCGCCCAAAAAAAATTAATGAACGGACCAGGGACATAGAACAACAAGCAACATCACCGGCCGGAAAATCCACTATGTATCAGTCCCTATGTTATCAATGAAGAATTTCAAAATCCTCTTGAGGAAGAAAAAAAATTACATCTTTAGCTTCCTTCCACTTTCTGTTCATTGTCTCCATAGAGCAAGACATCAAAAAAAAAATTATGGGTACAATCTTAACATCCATTAAATTTAATGGCCATAGTTATTCCAATTGAAAGGTTGCCATGGGAAGGACTATTGCAGTGGGTTTTGGATTAAAATAGGGGAGGAGGAGTACCGTGAAGAAGGGAGTGAGATAGAAAAAAAATGAGAATTTGGGGGGGAGAGGGACAAGGCAAGCAGAATATAAGTGAGAGAGAAAAGCAATCTCTGACCTTTTTCTTTCTTTCTTCTAATTTGATTTTTTCTATTTTTCTTTTTTTTTTCCTTATTTTAATCATATTTGGTTTAAATTTTTATGCTCACGCTCCTTACATGCGTGAAATACATATATTTTGTCCGACTCAGCTATCAAGTTGCCACATAGACATGGTCAACGATCAGAGGGGCTTAAAATATTACTTTTGAAAGAGTAGAGGTGTCTAGATGGAACTTCATTAAGTTTGGGGAGCGGGATGATAAAGTGACACAAGTATAAGTGTCATTTAGGTTATTCTACCTCTTTAAATAGTGTTTCCTTAATTCAATTCAATAGATCTAGAGAAAGCGCAATTTGTTTCGATTGTCCCACCGTAGCATCTCTTACAAATGTTGTGATTTGTTTTAATTGACCTCTAATTTCTTCGAGAACTATGATAATGTAGCATCCATGTGAACGCTGGATACCTCGAAATCTACCTGCTGAACTATGATAATGTAATGCAAATTAAAGCACTGTGACAGTCGGTGGAAGACCACACAGACACCAGCCATTTGAGTGGCGTTAGTGGTTTCACACACACAAAAGGTTCTTTTTGAACTTCGGGTTTATCCAAAACTATCCTAATGAGTACAAAGCTCTTTAATTTTCTTTTGTTAGAGACTAAAACAAGTTACTCCCTCCGTTTCATATTGTTTGAGGTACTTTCCTTTTTAGTCTGTTCCAAAATAAATGACACATTTCTAAATTTGAAAATAATTCAACTTTAAACTCTTTATTTTACCCCTTTTGCCCTTAGTGAGAAGCTTTTATAGCCACACAAATGGTATGACCCCACGAACCTTTTACCCCTTAATCTTTTAAGACCACAAATTTTAAAAGTCTTCTTCTTTTTCTTAAACTCCGTGCCGAATCAAATTACCTCAAACAATATGAAACGGAGAGAGTATAACTTTTGCTCAGGGCGCGCGGATGCACGTTAGTGCAAGCGGTTGCAAAATTTTATTAATACAGATATAACCAATATATTATTAAAAGGATACAATTTAAATAATAAACTTACTTGGTCTGACAGACAGTACGTCCATTTTAACCAGAAAACTGGGGGATCGAAACCAATCCTTGCTTTTTTGCATATTTTTAAAGCATCTTTAGTTTAAATTACACATTAATCAAAGTGATAATTAGTTAACAAATATAACGTGCAGTATTTTTGTATAACTTAAACGGATTTAGAACTATAATTTTGAAATAAATGTTACTCCTCTTTTTAAAACGTCTGAGCGACTGGATTTATTGGTGTATGTTACTCTTCTCAGCATATTTATTTTTTCATATCCTTATATAATCATTTATTTTTTAAATATAACATCGCTAACAAAAAATGATACGTACGCCCCTGCTTTTGCTGGATTGTTTGATGCTTCTGAGGCGTGATATGGTTACTATGTACACCTAAAAATCAAGGGAATTAAAATCATAGCTCTGCTGAACTTTCCATAGAATTCAATATGCTTACTCGTATATTTTATCTTAATATTGCAGTCAGAGTGGCAGATCGGATAGGCAGATTCTTTGTCATTTGTTTTAATGTAAGTATTCCGCAATTCTAGTTCTTTACTGTATCTGTCTGTTCTTTTGCCATCCTTTCTCCTTCTGTATTAGTTCTATTAATATATTGTTGAGTACCATGAAAACTTGCAGTTGGTGATTAGTGGGCATTTCCTACTACCTGCTACCGTTGCCCTCTTATTATATCTAGTGTTTGGCCTCGTACAACCAGTAATATATGGCTACACGCTTGATGACAAAGATTACAAGCTTGAAGGCGCAGTTTTGGTGGGTTATATTTTGTGCGTTATCATACTTACTGCAAAGGCATATATGGGAGGAGCTAACGAGTTCACGTTCAAGACTATTCTGTACAATGTTATAACAGCTAGTACGGCCTCAGGGGTTGGTTTGGCAGCGGGTCACTTAATTAAGAGGCTCATGGGTCAAAGCCATCTCCCTCTTTTTCGCTCTGAAACAATTTCACAAAATCCTCTCTGGGCAGCTTACTGACATCTTTTATTTTTCCACCTGTTGTTAAATTTTCTGTCGATTTCGATTCTACTTTTGTAAGCTTCAATAGTTGTTAAAAAAATTTCGTATTCAGGTTTTAATTTGTATTTCTGGACGTGTAAGCAAGAATCAGTGGCGGATTTATTGGCAAAATTATGGGGCACGTGAATTCATTCTCTCTCCACAATATTAAAAATTTTATGTATATATTTCCTAAAATCGGTACTCCCTCCGTTTTAATTTACGTGAACTTGTTTGAATGGGTACAGAGTTTAATAAAAAATAATTTTTTTGGAATTTATGGTTCTAAACAAGTCAAAAGACGTCCAGAGTGTTTGTGTGGTTATAAAAGTTTCTCACTAAGGGTAGAATTGGAAGTTTAAGCTAAATTGTTTCCAAATTTAGAATGAAGTCATTCTTTTTGAAACAGACTAAAAAGAAAATAGATTTATATAAACTAGAATAGAGGGAGTATCATATTAACCGTTGGCACCAATATTCAAAGAAGGTTAATTAAATGGTGTACTTCATTAAATGTTGAGTTATTTAGCAAGAAGAATAAGGATAAATTCCCACTTAATAAATTTTTCCATCCTTTTTTTAGTAGTACACCAATATACTAAAAATCCTAGATCCGGCAAGAATCCGCCCATTAAATGTGTAGCGTAGAAATTGTTGTTTGAAAGTGTTGGAAAAATGTTGAATAAATGCAAAACACAAAAGTTGGGAATTAAGATAACAAGGGGCTAGCGACAGTGTTGGTGTGATGTGCCCCCCCCCCCCCCCCCCCCCCCCCCCCCCCCCCCCCCCCCCCCCCCCCCCCCCCCCCCCCCCCCCCCCCCCCCCCCCCCCCCCCCCCCCCCCCCCCCC